>QLSS01000491.1:21144-51261 GCA_024372645.1 Trichomalopsis sarcophagae | reverse complement strand
GGTACCAACCTAACCGCTAACCAAAATTTCGTTTCCGAACACACTCTGTAATATAAAATACAGCGATAAGAAATTTTTATTTTTTATTAAAACTTGGCAATAATAAATATAACTTACAGCAGTATTTTGTGTTGTAAAAAATACATTTGAACTATTAGTATTTGTGTAAATTAATATTAGTGAAATTGTTTACAATTCTTTAATTAAGATAAGGAAAGGTTTATGCAATTTATAGGTAACTATTATTAGCTTTTTTTAGGAAATTTATTTACCTAAAAAAAGCTAATAAAAGCTAATAACTTTTATGATTAGTTTATAATATGTAGATTTTGGACTCTAAAAACGTTTAATAATAAATTATAGCTTTTATTAGCTTTGTTCAGCTTTTATTAAATTTTCTATATATTCTGGCACAAAAATAAATGAATGCGTGATCTCCAAAAAAGCTAATAAGTTCTAATAAATTAAAAAAAATATTTACATACAATAATTTAGATTTATCGGTATTTATAATTCTTACTATATGTTAGTAAGTTTTTTAAAAAGCTAATAACTGCTATGAAATTTTATGAATTATTTTGTGTTTTGTCTTCTAATATCTTAAAAAAAAATCTTTAATCACTTGTTTTTAATTTTTATAAAAACACATAGATAAAAGATAAAAGTCACATAATATACTAATAAAAGCTAATAAACTCTAGTAAGATAAGTAATTTTTTATTTTTATAATTAATATAAATTATTATTAAATTAGAAGACTCATAATGTAGCAACGCTGATTACTACTAGCATTGTTTTACACAAATATTTAATATCATCCACGACATTCATAAACCTAATACAGTAAAAAACGAATTTAATTTTTTTTTTTTCAATTACGTTCGCAGAAGTCAGAGTTTGTGTTATAAAGCTAGTTATTTGTTATAATTTTAAAATTTCATATAATCAAACGGATAAAGGTAAATATACATTCTATAATATTTTCACCAATATTGATATACGGTGCTAAATCGAGTTATTGTTTTTTATTATAATATTGAAGCGACAATAATGTCACCGCCTACGAAAAAAATTCGTTTAGATAGATGTTGTAATCTCCTCAATAAAGAAGGGCACTAAGGAAAAATGCTACGCCTGTAATCAGCTTCATTCTTATCTAAGCATACAGATATTCCTGAGAAAGCTATGATTTGCATAATGTGTCGAAAAGAGAGCTATATAGATTCCTCAAATTCATCTAATGTTTCTATAGATAAAGAAATCTCAGGACCTCTAGAAAATGATGAAGGATCTCAGACATCTAAAAAAAATAGTTTGTCAAGAGAAGCTAAATTAGAAAAATTAATGGATGGACTGAAAGAAAAGTTTAATTCTCTTTCAAAAAACGATCCATTAAAAGTCTCAATTCTAACAACATTGCCTGATTGTTGGTCATTACGAGATATTATGGAGGAGTTTAATGTTTCTATCAGAATGGCAAAAAAGGCAAGAGAAGAAATAAAACACTGCAGCTTCATATTTCTCTCCGAATATAGAACTCATGACACAACGGCTGTGTATTTAACACAAACAATTTTGATTCCTACTATACGAAAAAAATTTCCAAAATTAACAAAACTTATATATGTATCGGATGGAGCAAAACAAGATTTTTAAAATAAATACGAAATGGTTAATTTAGTGCACCACAAAGAAAATTTTTCTATAGAGGCAGAGTGGCATAATCGTCCTATAGCTCATGGCAAGGGGTCTTGTGACGGAGTAGGGGCAACAGTAAAATGTCAGGCAACGCGAGCTAGCTTACAAGACAAAGGGAATGAAGCTATTCTTGATTCTATTCAATTTTTCAACTGGGCTACGAATAAGTTTCTCAGTATAACATTTTTCCACTACACTAAACAAGACTATGATAGAACATCTAGAAAACTGAATAAAAGATTTTCCACTGCAGCAGTAAAAGACATTTCACTAAGTCATACCTTCATAGTCTCCTCCAAGAAGACTCTTTCTGCATTTAGATATTCTAATGCATCCGAAATATTATCAATAACGGATTACTGCTAAATAATGTATAATATGGAAATAAAAACAAAAAAAAATTGAAGTAAAAAAATAAGCCAAAAAATATTTATAAAGTAACAAAAATAAAAAAAAAAAATAAATAGTAGAAGAAAAACAAAAAAAAAGTAATGCGGGCTTCATAAACATGAAGACAGTCTCAACCCTGTAAAACGCAGTCTTTAAAAAATTATTTTTCAATAAGGGCAGGCCTATTTCTATTCTTTTAAATGATTTTATATTACTGCTAATGTATATGTCAAAAATACACCAAACTATAAAAAAATGGTTTGATTTTAAAAAATTTGGTCCGCTTGTAATATTGCAAATCTTCGTGTTCAACATCTCAAAATACATAAAAATAGTCTCTGTCAGTAATTTTCCTCACGTCCATCACAGGACAAAGCTCTCAAATGCGCTAAACTGCAATTTTGGGGGTGTTTTTTGAGGTTAGGGGCGAACGCTTGAGGTTTCGGTAAAATATACCGCCGGATTCGTGTTCAGCAGCAAAAAATACATAAAAATAGTCGTTGCCTGGAATTTTTCTGAGCCCCTGTGATTTCTGACAGCCTGATCATTTCATAAAGTGGTATTTTTTTAAGGTTAGGGGACGTGCTGCTCTGTCTGTAAACGGAATTTCAAAAAAGGCCACGCTCTAATGGAAAGTACATAAAAAATCCTAAATTTTCCATATTTTAAAATATTTTTAGGTCAAAAGGAATTTTGGGTATAGAGGTGTTCCGGTTGACAAAGAACGTCCCACATATATATATATATATATATACTGAATATATGATATTCTGCACAACAATAAGCCTAAATTAAAAAAATAACCTTTAAATAAAACTTTTCTAAATAACCTTATGTTACACATAGTTGCTAATACTTGCTTAAACTAACTTTTTCACTTTAACTCTACACCACACCTAGACTAAATTTTTAAAATGTTTTAACTCCTTTTACCTTTTTTCTGAGTAAACCTTCTCTGTCTTCTGTCTTCGTGTATCTTGTAATCCTGTTACTTTCTTATCACTCCTTTTTTTAAAAGCACATGCATCATCACAATATATTATTGAACAGCTCGTATCTTGTAAGCCTGTGAACGGTAGTGGCTTGTTTTTGTTAACCACTACTTTATCATGTCGTACACAACATTTTTACTCCTCTGCTTTGGCTGACAACAGCAAGTCACTTATATTGCTTTTATCACCACGTATGTATATATGTAAATACATTTGTTATATACATGTTACTTAAAATCTTGAATTGGTGAATTTTGTATTATACTCTTGCGTTTGCTAAACACTTACATATGTGTAGACGTGTATAACATACATATACAACTACCTTATACAAACACAAAGTCTAAAACGATACATCTTTGATCTTGCTTGCTCCGAATGTAACAGTATGCCTCATATTCTATACTGCGCCTAGCCTAAATTTTCGAAAAACCTCATATTTCATGTCATACTTGCTTAACTAAACTTTTTTCACTTAAACTGTACATCATTCCTAAACTAAATTTTTAGAGTTTTTTCTCCTACTTTTTTTTACCTTCTCTTGACTATCTCTGTCTTCCCCTAGTGGAAATGGATTTTGTGCCAAAGTGTGTCAAAGTGTGCCAAAGTGTGCCATAGTGTGCCATAATGTTCCAAAGTATTCAAATTCGGAAATTTACTACTCTTTGGCATACTTTGGCACACTTTGGCACACATTGACACACATGTTACGTCCTGACTACTAAATAATTAATAATAATCAAAACGTACTGAATGGTGTAGTGACAAGGCTCTAATATTCGACACTAATTAGTACGCGCCTAACACTCTCACTGTGTTAGTTAATAAATATTTAAACCTTACCTTGTTGTGCTTTAATCAGGTTGATTTATAAATGAAATAATGTTACTGCTTTGCTTTAGATAATGGAAACTGTTTATTTCTTTATTCTTATAATCGTATTTATTCTTGTCGTTATGATTATGTATCAGACTCTTTAATTTTTAGTTTGTACCTGTCACCAATTGTCGGACTGGCGTGCGGTACGGAGTTCTAATTTTGAACTGACTGCTAAAGTGCGGACGAAACCTTTTAAAAACTTACTATGGCACAATATGTTTATGGAGATTTATAAACATTATATCTTAAAAGTATCGAAATTGTACACATAAAAAGTGGCGCTCGCTTGTTACGTCACGGAACGCTGAGTGTACATTTAGGCTGTGTCAGCGCTCATTGACACATTTACACGTTTCGACAGCATTTTTGCGAACGTAATAAGTATTTGAATTTTGATTCTTTAAAACAATGATACATCAATGTGTCCTACTTACAATTGAAAATGAAACATCAAAAGTTACGTTATAGACGTAACACCTCGGGGGCCAAAATATTGCAATTAATGATAGTTAATTGTAATATATTCGAAATTCAAATTCATTGCTTAGACTGTTAAAATAAAAAAAATAATCAAGTTTGTTCTGATATAAGTCTGGTTAATTGTTAAAATAAAAATAAAAATTACGTCGTCAGATGTAATTCCTCGGGGCCCAAATAATGGCCACCGCCATGATCTCAGACATTTAAGAATAAAAATTTATTCAAGATTTAACGAAAATATACTAGTAGTTTTCTTTGCAACTGAAATATCTGGTTTGTTTTTAATGATTGCTGGCGGTCTATTAGGAATAGGTGGTGGTTGTGAAGGAATTGTCTGTATAGTTTTGGGAATTGTGGGAATGATTTTAATATCTTGCAGCTTAGTTTCTTCATATTCTGGAGTACGTTTCCTTTTGGCACTTCCTTCCTCTTTTATCGTAGATTTTTGTAACGATGTTAATAACTGGGTGATGGAACTAAAAATTGCTCCTAATAGATTTATGGACCAACCATAAATTTTATGAAGAGCATATCCTCTGATACTGTATCAATGATCAATTTCACAATATGTAAGATGATTAAAATCATTATAATTACAGATGAAAACGATCCCCATGTCGTTAATTTTTTGATAATTAAATGCCATGTACTATTGGCAATATTTTTTAATGTATTTTCAGTGAATATATTGCTTGATGAAGCATCTCCAGTAATCTCTTTGGCAATTATATTAAGCAATGAAGCTTTTTCCAGTGGAAACATTAGTTGTTGTTGTAGTTTGTCCAAGTCATCTTGCGAATAAACTCCACTTGTGGCTAATCCATCTATTGACTCAAATGTCCAGCCAATCTTCGTATTATTTTTCAATACGTTTGGTGCAACTGTTTTTGTTGGTGACGGTATGAATTTTATCTATTCATTATTTAATTTATAATATGGAGGTATTATAGAATTGCAATCTATCTGCATTCCTTTTTTAATTAAAATATGAGTTTTTGGTGTTAAGAACCAAGTCTCATTTCCTAGAGATACTGGCAGATGATTATAACAGTCATTTAAATGTAAGATTTTTACTGATCTTGGTATACATTTTATTAGATGTACTACTTCTCCTGCTATTCTAGCTATATATCCTGGTTTCTTCATGATATTATATGCGAATTCATCTGGGGATAAGGTGGCTATAGAGGGGGAATTTTGGATAACCTTTCTTTCAATTTTACATTTTTTAGTGGCTAGATTTATATATAGATTATTGATTAGACTTCTTAAATGTCTTTCAATCTATACAAACTTTGGGTTTACATAAGTAAATAAATCTAAATTTACGGCATTCTGAGCTCTTACTTGGTCATTATCGTAGTAGTACATATTTAAATTGCTATCTTTTTCCGCAATTAATAGTTTCGGATACTCAGTTCTAATAAATTCGCGATTACAGTGTACTACTTTGTTCTTAATTGCTAATGCGAATGTTATATCGTTAGTATTGATCGCATAAACAATTTCATTATTGTCATTACTAAATTATTTAGTTGCTAAACCTTTAAATAAAAGATCGTATGAATTTTTAAAACATTCCCCTTGCGGTAAAATAACTCAAAAAGTATGCCCATTTTCCGTATCCATATAATGTTTATCCGAAAATTTACATACTATTCCCGCGCTTAACATTAACTTATCATTATTTAAATTTACTTTAGCTGTATTTTCTATTAGCGTAATTTTGATTAAGCCATGAACAAAGACTTTATTCTAAGATACAAAACTATCTGCGTAGGAAGCGCCCGAAAAAGATCTTCCTTCCGCACTTCCCGCAAAATCTACACCTTTCGTTGTTGTAGCATTTATTTTCAAATTCGCGATTGTACGAACGTTATCGTATTTAAAATCTCCCGTCTCGTGAATTATTTTTCATTGTTCATGACTTATCTCTTCTATGTATTGCTGTTCTGCATTTTCTGTCGGTATAAGGTGTCCAAATACTCCACAGTCGAAAACCGTCCGATAAACCTCAATTTTACATTGAATAATCGGTACTGTCCTAAATTCAGCTACTTGTACCAATTCTATAGCGACGGTCGATGCGTTGACTTTTGTATTATGAAAATCGCATTCCCCAGAGTCCAACAGTGAAAATGTCGTAATGTTCGGTGTTGTTGAACCACAGTCATATCCAATGATTGCTTCGTTTGGTTTTGTAAAGACCGTATTTGATAGGAATACGGGCTGCGCGAGTTTTAGAAATAATTATTTATTCGCGAGAACTAGCACAAGCTCGAGAGCTTTATCGTTACTAGAGATACTTAAGTTGAATGGATGGACTAGATATATATAAGTATACAATGTATATCTAATTGCACAAGTGGACGCGAGACTGTAGTGTTAGTGGGACATGCGCTGACACTCTCGTGCGCGGACTGTAGGCTGTCTGCTTTTGGTGGACGATGCTGAGTCCGTTTTTATACTTACGCGCGGACGTTGTGCTTGTCCTGAGGTTTTTACCTTTGTTACTATTGGTTTTATAGGCACTTGATGATCTTTCTGTTTACTTCTTTAGGTTGTAGGTTATTATATGGATCACTCTTAATTAATAGATTAATAATTGTAGAAATTGATGAAATTTTTATCTTTGTTTTATTGGGGGGGGGGGGGCAACCCAGAACTCAGCAGACAATACAGTTTCTTACAGGATGTTATTACTTGTGCGTTGATATCTTATAGTTACTTTGATGTTGATACAATAAACTTAACTTACAGTATATTCGTTCTGATATGTGACCTGAACTGGATAGTCCTTCGTGGCACGACAGATGCTAATTGATCTTACTCTACACGATTGCTCGTGGCAGGTTTATGTACGCTGAAAGTTTGAGTGTTTTCTAGGCACTCAATAGGCGATGCGTACAAAGGTATAGCACTCGTACTCGCTAACCGGGTACAGCTACACGACGACAAGTTACTTATACAAAATGCGCTCCGTGGATCGTTTCCTGGCTTTTTAAAGCCTCGGTGACGATTCAAGGAGTTATGAAATTACGTGAAACGCGATAACGATCGACCAATCAACACCTGACGTGCAACGACGATGTACAAAAGTAAGTTAGTAGTACGCGCGTATAAGAAACGCTGACTCGTAGGTCAAAGCGCTCGCTCCGATGTTCGGCGATTGGTTTTGTGCTGTTGAAATCGGTTTTAGTATACGTCGTCTGTATTGGTACACGATTGTAGTCGTACAGTCAATGTATGTGTGTATATATATATATATTTATTCGTAATTGCTAAGGTGTATAAACGTGGGACATTACACCTCCCCCCCCCCCCCAGAATATTGTTGTCCTCGGCAATGGAAGCGGCGTAAGAATAAAGATGTCCCATGTTTAGTCACGTGAAATTTTCCGGTAGAATCCATATTACTAATTTTTAATGTCTGTTACATTATTCTTTTTGATTTACAAATCCTACACTCGTATGATATCCTTTAGACACACTCGCCGTTTGCCCAGTTAGCATGACAAACTACACAAAGTAACCAACTTGATTCTTGATGTTCAGTTTCCTTGTACCTGCAGTCATCTTTGCACCCCGTACAACTCGTAAATAATGGGGGCTGTGGGATTGTTGAGTGTTGTGTAGTGACTTCCAGTCTATTCAAGGGAACTCTGGCTTTCGAAACTAATGCCTTTTCCTTTAGTTTTATTCTCTGCTCTCGTTTTCTAATTCTGTCTTTCTCTCTTCTCTTTTCCTTTTCCTCTTCGGTTTCTACTTTTGATTTTTTTTTTAAATGTTCTCCTTCGCAACGCGTCGACTCTATTTTCTGATGTTGAGATCTTTTTTTAATGGTAGTCTTTGTTGTTGACTCTTTGCGCTGACTAGGCGGACACGGTGGATATGGCGTAGTCGGTGGAATCAGTTGTTTCGGTGGACGCGGCGGGGTTGCCGGACACGACGCGCGGCGGTGTATCGCTCTCCTGTAAGTTGTCCCCTTCCACACATTTGCTCGCGCCTGTGTTTACTCGCGGACACGGCGTGCTGTCTCTCTCCCTCGACTCGTTACCCTCCGCGCTCTCACCTGCGCTGGTGTGTATACGCGGACTTTGCAGGTACGACGAAATTGGTCGACGTGGTGGAGTCGCCGGATACGGCGGTGTATTGCTCTCCTGCAGTTTGTCCCCTTCCACACTCTCGCTCGCGCCTGTGTTTATTCGCGGACGCGGCGGACTATCTGTCTCCCTCGACTCGTCCCCTTCCACGCTCTCGCTTGCATTGGTGTGTGTACGCGGACGCAGCGGAACTTCATTCTCTACTGCACGCGCCTGTGCAGGTGAATTCGGCGGACTCTGCGGAGTCGGCTGACTGTTATACTCCCGCGACACTTCGACTTCAAGTTCAACGTACCTGCCTATGCTAGTGTGGGCGGCCGGACTTGATCGATGTCCGCGCTTTTCCTCTTCCGTATGCATTGGGGGGTCAAAACAGGTTACTGCTTCGATGGACTCTGTTCGCTGCATGCGTGTGTCTTTCTTTATCACCACTGATGATTTGGTAGTAATAGGAACGCCAGTTTTCAGCTGAATTGTTCCTACGTCCGCTTGTACTTCCTTTCCTTGTACTTCGGATACCTGTTCGTTTTTACCCCGCTCTGCAGCTACAACACTTATGCTTGAAGGCACTGAATTTTGTTTGGATTCACTCTTGCTATCACTTAAACGATACTGTTCTACTGCTTGCGAGTAGTTTTCTCGCGCGGTTGTAACTCCCCTTTGTGCTCTTTCAAGTTGTTCGATGGCTTTATCGAGTATTTTCCTAGCCATTTCTACTACTTCTTTTTCAAAGATTTCGTTTGTCATATTGATACTACGTATACGTGATATGGACATAAACTGAACCGATGTGACTCGAATGTGCGGCATTGCCCTGCGAAATGATGACCTAGCATTTAGCCGGGCAATGCACTTTCCCCTTCGCTTCATTTCTGTGTGCGCTGCGACTTTGGATTTAAAAGTTGTATCTCTTGTGTATGTCGTATTAATTTTCATGTATGTGTGTTTATACTAATCATGTACAGGTATGTATATTGTCGATTTAAAATCTTCGAAATTTTTAATCTTTCATATATCTTAATGATTTTTATAGACTTTAACGGTATCGATAGTTAAAGTATTTATCGCAAATATGCTTAATTGGCAATTTAAGAACAATTACCTGAAACTCGTAAACTATTAAAAATTTTTGGTTTCTAGTACTTTACCGCACTTTAGGGTCTCAAAATAGTCTAATAATGAAAGTTGCAAGACATTATTTATAAGCTTATTGCAAACGAATTTACAATGTAAAATTTGTTATTTTAGTTCCTACTTTGACAATTAAACATGCTCTAACTATATATAGTCGCAAAATTTCCAATTTGTATAAAATCAAAGTAACTCCGTTAATGATAAGCTAATTATTGCAAAATTTAAATTCGCTATAAACTATTATTTTCGGTGATAAGTTCTACAATATTTTCATAAGTTTATTTGACTCGCATTAGTCGAATTAATGCGTACGCTCCTGGAGAATATTCTCTTTTTTTTCAATTTTTTTTTTTATACTGAGGTCAGCAATTTCGTTTCCAACTTCGGATTTTCGCGCTTCGTGACATTCGTTGCTCGTACATTGTTCGGATCGTGCTCACATTCGTTCGTCAAATAATTCTACAATGGTTCGTCGTTACAAGAGGTTTTGTCCCGGTGGAAGATGGGAACGTGTAAATGTAAGTACAATTTATTTTATTTTGTAATTATCGTTTTGTTTTCGTTCGATCCCAATTTTTATTTACTATTGTACCTGTTATTTTTGCAGTTTGCTAATTGGAGCACCTTGCGCGCTTTCCGGGCTGACTACCGGTATATGAACGAGCGCCTTCAAGAATGTTTTGATATTCCTTTCTACGACTGGCACTTGGATCGGCTGTTTCTGTCGAAAGAGTTTCATTTCATATTCACAGAAGGCTTTTCTGTGGAGGTTGAAATTTACCAGGAGCTCCTTGTTCTATACATCGGTCGGCTTGTTATATGCCGTCAACCACTAGACCGCCAATTACTAAAGACTTGTTATAACCAAAGTTCTCCTGTTTTTTCATCTAGTTTAAATTTATGTGCGATTAATACAATTATTAAATGTATCTCTCCTCATATTTTGGAATTATTGTATGAATAAATCAGATTACTTATACTATATTTTGTTACTGTAATTTTTCTTTAATCTATCCTTATATATAATAAAAATTATAACTGAATAAAATGAAGCAGAAATACCTTAATAATAGGTTATCGAAAAATATATAAATAATAAAAAAAATTTTTCTTGATCAGGAATCGTCTGCTCGTACACGTTTGGACGTCACAGTCGTCGGTAACAGTAAGTCCAAACATCTGTCCGCACTCAGTTGCGTCTGTCTGTCGTGTAAGTGTCCGATTCCGTCCGAACACACATTCTCGAAGTTTCGTTAGTACAATGAGCTTCCTTGGATTGGCAATGGCCTTACGTAGTCATTCAAGGAGTCAATGCTGGAAATTCTTCCACTTTCTGTTAACTGTTGGTTTGATCCTGTTGCCTCTTGTACTTGATAGACTGCCAGCTGTGTACAATTTGGAATCTTCGCGGGTGGTATGTGTATGACTGTTTCTGCAGGGAGAGACTGATGTGTGTTAAAATTGGTTGTGATCTCTCTCACATTGCAAACGGTTTGCTTGGGATCATAGGCTAAGAGAGGTCTGGCTGTGGGCAGTTCAAAATTTTCATCCTTGGTGTTTTCAATTATCTTGGTCTTATTCCTGCGACTGAGGTTGCTTTTTGGGGCACAAAAGCTGCATCCTCTTTTAATGCATCCATACCTGTATACAATAATTATTAACGCCATTATAATTATTGGGCTTATACCCGCCAGGGAAATATATGACGTATACATATATTTCTCTCTCCTTTGTGCAGCAATCTCCGTAAATTTATCTTCGATTTGCTGGAGCGTGATAGCATCCTCACTCTCCGCCCACTTACGAATTTGTTGTTTATCCGCGTTCGTAATATCCAGGACTTCGTTAAATGACTTATAAGTCTTCATGATACTATCAGTTGAAAATTTTAAGTCAAATTTGAGACCTGTATTGTAAAAGTAAGTTTCATTTGCTTCTATAACGTTTACGCCGTACAGTATGTTTTGGTTCGTGTGACCATAACACTATTCACGTAGCGTAAATATACCTGTCCCGTTTATTGTTAATTCGGCTTTGCGTTCGTCATTACACATGATACGCATTTGGGTCGGTTTGATGACCGAATAGAGCCACTCATCGGTACTACGGAGCTTTTCCCAGTACGGAGTGGACGTAGTTGAAATAGCTAGTTTACACGTTCTTAGTGTAGCTTGAGTTGGTCGTGCAAGTAGTGCAAACTCACAGGGACTATTATCATTGTCGATGATAAAAGGCAAGGATTGTGGGCACATAAATACTTTTTGATGCATTCTACATGTATCAATATACTCTTTTGTAGCTAATAAATAGTTTTGCATGTCGTGTGACACTATTAAGTGTGAATATTGCGGAACTAACGTTACATAGGACGTCGCATTAGTCATCATTTCTTGAGGAATTGGTAGTGGATGTATCTTGTATTGTGAATATCTTGCCTTATCTGATAGTGGAAATTCCAGGATCAAAATTAATTTCCCTCCTACCGTGTTTACACTGACTTTGGACATTGCATGTAACATCTCTACCGTTATAGTGCTGTGCTCCCACGGTAGCTTGTGTCCATTTAATGTTTTAAGTATCGATTGCAGTTGCTCGTGTGTAAACAACAATGGATGTAAATACCCTCTCGTAGCTGTCTCAATGGTGTTCACAAGATTTTTATACGAGTTGATACTGTGCTCTAATGATTGGTCAAATTGGTATACCCATTTCAATAAAGTCTGGACGATTGTTGAACGGTTAGCAAAATTATCAAGTTGATTTGTCCTATTTGCTATATTTAAAAATTGTAAGTGTTGCTCATGTAAAGTTCTTTGAGCATCTTCAAGTTTTTGGTGTAGCGACTCTAGGTTAGATTTTACTATGTGAGACTGGCTGGCAAATAAAGTGGACATGTTGGGTGTCCTCTCATATAATCTGTCCACGTCCTGGTTCAATTGATCTCTGTCCCCCGGGTCCATAGTTCCAAAGAGCTGCCGGCTTGTCCAACCAATAAACTCGAGCGGAGCTCCTCGCTTAGATAAAGTGTGAGTGAATGGAATAAAGCTGTTGTCAGGGACAACTAATGAGGTTGCAAAGAATATGTGAAGGTCTTCTTGTAATGATTTTAATGTTTTCATTGCTATGTCGAATTTATCAATTGAAATAAATTCTTTGCATTCTTGTTTTCTTAGCTGATCGTTGCAAGTAGTAATCATTTTAAACATTTGTTTTTCTCTCCAGGTTATTGGATCATTCCACTTCGTGAAATGCAGTGTGACTACTATTTTCCATTTTACTCTCTCGATCTTCACCTCACCCATATATTCATGATATATTCCTGGATTTTGCGTTAATGGTGTTGTAAGCTTGTAATACGGTGGTCTGTCCTGGTTTTTGCCTTGAGAGAATGGTACCCATGAGAGCATAAGGAGCGCCATCAGTGAAACTGTCCGAACCATCTTTCTGTAATAAAAGACAACGGAGTTTACTAAGGGATTACTTAAATAATTTCTCTAATTTATCCTTATGTTTAACAATTAATTTGCCATTTCTTGACTCGACTATCACATTATTATTATCTCTGATTTCTTTCACTATGAATTGGCCATTGTAATATTTATCTAATTTTCCATATCTAGGCTCTTTGAGCACTCTTACTTCATCTCCTACTTCAATATTTAATGGTCTTGCTTTTCTGTCGTAATATTGTTTGTTTTTATACATGGAATCGATGAGGTTACCCCGAGCTATTGTTTGCATTTCGCGTAAGCATTCGGTCAGTTCTTGTATATATGCGTTATACGTTTCTAGTTCATATTCGTCTGGTAGCCTGTTCGGAGTTCTGGCTGGACGTCCGTATACTAACTCAAACGGAGTATAACCTGTCGATGCATGTACTGATGGTAGTATCAAATGGTACTTACCTTATCCCAGTCCTGTTTGGTGGACGCTTTGTTTCTCAAGAAATCCGCCAAGACTGCATGGCTTCTTTCTAACGATCAGTAAGATTGCGGATGATAGGCTGTTGTTGTATTTAGCTTAACCTGTAAATCTCGGACAGCTCCGATAATAACTTATTTTGGAAGCTTTTACCTCTATCACTCAATATGATGCGAGGTACTCTATACTGCGCAAATAAGTGTCTGGACAAGGCGTCTGCGATGGTGATTGCTTTTATATTGGGTACGGGCACTGCTATACAAAATTTCCAAAATTGGCATTGCATTGTTAAAATATGCAAATTTCCTTCCGTAATATTTTTCTCGGACACGTCTGTAAGTTTTGCCCATGCCCCTGTGTCCCCCAAATAGGCTGTTGTGATAGTCTTCTAGAATTGTTGAGCGGTATTCTGGCGGAACTGTCCTACATATCCCATAGCAAAACGTTATCGTCATGTCAACGTTATGGAACACTTCCTTAAATCTTTGCACCAAGGTTCTTCTGGGCAAAGTGTCAGTTATCTGCCCTGTTCTAGCTATCCTGAAAGAACGCAGTTTCATTTTTAAGAAGAGTTCTTTTAACGTTTTTAAGCACTTGTTAAGATCACTTGGTTTAACTTCATCTCCCGCCTTGTTAGCTACAACTAGGCTAAAGATATAGCGTTTCCGGTTGATAGTTGTGATTACATCGCCTATGTTGGCTTTTGCCTTCTCCAGATCTTCTTGGTGGACGGCTTCTATGTCCCCGAGCAATTTGTTAGTAGCTGTAGACAGGTTTAACCTTTAGACTGCCGGAAAATCAATATTTTGACGCAACAAAAAAACTTCTTCAATTTTTATTTTTAGACTAAAATATGCATAACCTCAATAGAATTTTTACTTTTTACAACCATTTAAGATAAATTTACCCTTTTACACCCCTTTTCGCCCACCCGACATCCCTTAAATCTATCATTTTTACTTTGCACAAGCGGTTTTTTCTTTTTATCGATCTGACCATAATTGCAGCGAAATATACTTTCAAAAAAGTTTTTGTTACTACAATCGAATACAATTTAATATAAATTTATCTCTCCCCACCCCTTTCAACCCTTCTTTACCCTTATTTACTCGTTCTATGCCTTGTACTGCCATTTGTATTATTTTTTTTTTAAAAAAAATGCGTTGTTTTTTTTGCAAATTTTAAAAATTTTAAACTTAATTTTTTTTTTTTTTTTAAAAAAATTTTTTTTTTTTTATTTTTTTTTTTCCCCCCCCCCCCCCCCCCCCCGCCATCCCTCCCTCCCTCCCATATTTATGATGCTTTCATCTTAGGTTTTTTTGGAAAAATATGTTGCTTTGTTTGCATGTGGCTTATAAATAGATTTATTTTCATAAAATAATTTTTATGAAAAATTAACATAGTGAATCAGAAATAAATTTATAAATTATTTTCTTGCATAAGAAAACTGGGAGATTGAACACCAAATTTTTTGAATTTAGATATTTTTTATTGAAAATACAGTATTTTTTCGTTTTATTTCTTATTGTACAAACTGCGTAATACAATGAATGTAGAAAACAATGTTTGGAGTAGTGGAGAATCAGAGCCTGAAGAAGATGTTAGAGATAGAGGCATTGCGAGTGATATTGATTCAAATGATATCCCAAATGATGACTACGAAGCACCTGACGTATACTTTGATCCTTATTTTTATCCGTCGATAAAAGATTTTCCTGACAAAGCTCAACTACGTCCTGAAGTATCAATAAATAAAATAACACCATTAGAATGTTTTAAATATATTTTAGACCAATTTCTTGTAAACCTTATTGTAGAACAAACAAACCTATATCAAGAGCAAAATCCTGAGCCAACTCGAAAAAACATGAAACCATGGACTGATTTGACTGAAGATGAACTATGGATATTTATTGCTTTGTCAATAAATATGGGCCATGTTGTAAAAGGACAATTGAATGACTATTGGAGCCAGGATCCATTGTTGTGTACTCCAATATTTGGCGAAACTATGCCCCGAAACCGATATCTTCAAATTTTAAGATATCTTCATTTTTCTAATAATTTAGAGGTTTCTAACCACCCTTTGAAAAAAATTAAACCAGTGATTGATTATTTGAAAAATAAATTTTCTAGCACAATTATTCCAGGTAAAAAACTTTGTATAGACGAAAGCTTAGTCTTGTGGAAAGGAAGACTTAAGTTTAAACAGTTCTTACCTTTGAAAAGAAAACGATTTGGACTGAAGTTATTTGAATTAGTAGATTGTGACACAGGTTTTCTTTTAGATTTTATTGTATACACTGGTGCAGACACTGATTATGATAAATTTGATTTAGGCGTTTCTGGTGACATTGTTGCACATCTTATGCAACCTTATTGTAATGTAGGACGTCAATTATTCACTGATAATTGGTACACTTCACCACAACTTGCGGAATATCTCCACGATAAAGAAACTGGCCTTTGTGGAACTGTGAAAAAGAATCGAAAAGGAATACCTACTCTTGACTCGAAGCTGAATCGTGGTGAAACACAAGTTGCTCACACCGATAGTTGGATGGTTATCAAATGGATGGATAAAAAAGAAGTTTATGTTTTGACAAGTATTCACGAATTTGAGTACTGTGCCACTGGTAAAAAACATTATAAAACTAATGAAGATATTATGAAACCAAGTTGTATTCATGACTATAACAAAAATATGGGTAAAGTTGATGATATCGACAGACAGTTGTCTATGACAGAGACAATCCGAAAATGTATGAAATGGTATAGAAAACTATTTTTTCATCTTCTTGACTTGATGTTGACGAATTCTCATAAATTATACGAGATGCTGACTACAACTGAAATTTCATTCCCCGATTTTCGATTGAGCGTAGTGAGAGAAATTCTAAAACTAGACATTGAAAAAGTTCCAACCCAATCTCTTACACCTGGAATTCGACTAAACGGTCGCCATTTTCTTAGAAAAATTAAATCTGAAAAGAGTGATAAACCATTACCACGTCAATGTGCTTTATGTCGTATGCTCAACAAAAAGTCCCGATCTACATATGAGTGTTCAATATGTTCTAAAGCTCTATGTATTGAACCTTGTTTTGAAATTTATCACACTAAAGAATCTTTACCATAAGTTAGAATTCTTACACCAAAGTATTTAAAATCTGTATAATATTACCAAAAAAAACATAAAAAAAACAAAAAAAAGAACAAAAAATAAAAAATAAAAAAAAGTACAAAAAATAAAAAAAAAACAAAAAAAAAGAAACATAACTCTGCCACAGTCGGTCCCAAGCCCGCGTTCAAAAGAGGAGGGTGTTTCGTAATCGTTGACGCGAGACAAAAGGGGTAGTTTGTGATGAGTACCCTATTTTAGGGATGGTTTTTGGACTTATTATAATTTTAACATTAGATTTGGATTCAGCGTCAAAAAATACTCCGGAAATGTGTAGTTACATTACAAAATGAATGAAAATTGAAAACCGCGTCTAAAGGGGTGTCTTCTAATTTTCATCCCATTCTAAGGGTTGTTCTTAATTTTAATGTATTTTCGATATTCGATTCAGATTCAGCGCTGAAAAATACTCCAAAAAAGTATATTCACACATCGAGATAAATCAAAACTGAATACCAAGTCTCAAGGGGTGGTTTTCATTTTTAGTCATTTTAGGGGTTGTTTTCAGATTTATTATGTTTTTGACATCAAATTCGGATTCGGCGTCGAAAAATACCCCGAAAAAGTGTATTTGCGTTCCAAAATAGATAAAACTTGAATACCGTGTCTAAAGGGGTGAAATACCTTCAAAACAACCCCTAAAATTTGACTAACAACCCTTTAAAATACTTTAAATAGTTAACTAAATCGATAAATCTAACTTATATAATATTATTATGAACAAAGAAGTACTTTTTACCATTAAAAAATAATATTTTTAAAATTTGAATTTTTTAACATTAGCAGTTCCGTTCCCTGCCGGAAAATCAATATTTTGACGCACCCCCTGATCGACACTTTGTGTATGATCAATCGTTGATATAAGATACCTTATATACCAGTTTTCTGAGTGCGATATGCTCTTTCAAATCCCGGCAGTCTAAAGGTTAAGTCCTTTAAGACAAAGTGGACTATGTTGTCTTTTAAGTATGTCACGCACTCTCTTGTACTCAACATCTTCAATTTTTCTTTAACGTTTGTTGGTTCCACTATGTGTGGCAAAGGTGCGGTTGCTGGAAGTTTTGCGAAATTAGTTATTTCTGTAGTCTCTGTGGGTCGCAGGTCAGGCATTTTCTTTATGACTTCCTCGCCTCTAATTTCGGATTCTTCTGATTTTGTTTTATTATCGACACTTAATTTGCCTTCTTTGGCAACTATCTGTTCTGCCAATCTCTCTAAACGTTTATCTTTTACTGGTCGACTCTCGTCTTCTGTCTCCTTCTCGCTATCTTCTTGCTCTATCGTAGATAAATTGTGCCAGTTCGTTGTATGCATTGTCTCTTCATTCCAAGCAGTGGAACTTGCCTTT
Organism: Trichomalopsis sarcophagae; assembly: GCA_024372645.1. Taxonomy (NCBI): domain Eukaryota; kingdom Metazoa; phylum Arthropoda; class Insecta; order Hymenoptera; family Pteromalidae; genus Trichomalopsis; species Trichomalopsis sarcophagae. Next base: position 33,135 of record QLSS01000491.1, on the reverse strand, counting down.
GTGGTTTTTAGAGGAGACTTCATACGTATTGGACTGGCTTTGCTCTCGGCGTACTCTAACATCCACTCTCTCAATGTACTGCTGGGCACGGACCTGTCCTGCTTAGATTTGATAAATTCTTCTGGTATTGCATCGTCTGGTTTAGAAGGTGAGGGGGATAGTGACTTAGCTTACCTGGGAGAAATCCAGCTGGACGCATTTTGTATATCCCATTCTTCCTCGTCCGTTTCCTCTATTTCTTGTTATCGGAGATACGAGGACTCTGGATGTTGTTCCATATAGTTGTCCCAACATAAGGATGATTTCTGATTGAGCGTAGTTTCTTCACCTCTGTTACTAGCCTGGTTTGGTATGTCATTGCTGATAGCTGTACCATTCTTATCTATCCTGGACAGCCCATGTAATTCACTGTTATCCATAACTTATCCGGGCATAGACCTCCTCATAGTTGATTGCAATTGAGGTACTAGTAATCCTCCTTCACTGCTCGATGTTGACGAATCCTTCAAAGGTGACCCAAGCACGCGCTTCGTCGGATAAGTGTTTGTTTCCCTACGCGGACTGCTCACTTGTTCACTTTTTCCTTGTATAACCTCTTCCACTTCACTTTCGCCTAGGCTTTTATCGTTGTCCTCTGCTTCAGTCCGCGTTTCGACTTCAGATACAGAGTCGTTACGTACCAGACTTGGAAGTATTGATTTATTACTCAGTGGTATGGGTGGCGGGTCCGAAGTTTCCAGACAGTTATCCTCTGTCAGAGTGGTGTCTGATGTATCAGCGCGGCTTTCGGACGAAAATTCCGATGTTGTTACTAGCGGTTCTGAAAAGGCTACCGTTTTTGACCGGTCCGCTTTTCTTCTCTTTAATCGCTTCGCTATAGTACTGGCATCCAAGTTTGCTTGTCCACCCTCCATACCCTTAGGCACAGTTAGAACCTCGTTTTTGGAACCGGGCTTTCTTCCTGGTTTCTTCTTCGGTGTGTCCAGAGTGCTTGACTTGCTGCTAAGATTTTGTCTGGCTAGGGAAGTTTTGGTCGGTTTCGGCACTATTGGTAGAACTCTAGCCTCCTCTCCTACAACTTCATTCGGGACAGAATTCTGCTGTACTTCTAACTGCTCCAAAGTCCTCTTATCAATTGGATTTCGGGACAATGCATCCGCGATCGTGTTCAGCTTTCCAGGTTTATACCGGAACGTATAATAATATCCTCTTAGACTCAGTCTCCAACGGTTGAGTCTGCTCATGGGATCCTTCAGGGAATCGATCCACGTTAACGGTTCGTGATCTCCATAGATGTGAAGTGTCTACCATATAGGTAATGTCTGAAGTAATCCACAGCGTTAATCACTGCGAGACACTCCTTTTCAGTAGTTGAGTAGTTTTTTTCCGCTTTATTGGGGGACCTGAACATATACGCTACCGGGTGGTCGTCTCCCGGTTCACCTTGGCTGAGAACTGCTCCTATAGCACTGTCAATAGCGTCCGTAGTTAAAATAAAAGGCTTATTAAGATCCACTGAGGCTAACACCGGTGCTTCGCAGAGGGCCCGCTTCAAGGTATTAAAACTTCGTTCTTGCGCATCAGTCCACTCCCATTTCTTATTTTTCTGCAACAGTGTATTAAGTGGTTGAGCCTTCTCTGCAAAATTGAGAATAAATCTTCTATAATATCCTGCTAATCCAAGAAATTGGCGTATTTCAGTTTGGTTTGTTGGAGGTGGGAATTTCTTTTACTGCAGAAATTTTAGATGGATCTGGCCTAACTCCATTTTTATCAATTATGTGGCCTAAATATACGATTTCTGATGTTAAAAATTGGCATTTGTCGATTTGTAAGCGTAGTCCTGCCTCTGATAGTCTCTCGAATATCTTGTTTACCTTTTTTTCATGCTCTTCCAACGTATTCGCATAAATTACTATGTCATCGAGTAATATATACATTTCCACACCCTGTAGGCCTGATAGGACACAGTCCATTAAACGCTGGAAAGTCGGGGGTGCGTTGGTAAGTCCGAACGGCATACATAAGTACTCAAAATGTCCATACTTAGTATTAAAAGCCGTCTTTTGTATATCCTCAGGTTCCAGCTCAATTTGGTGGAACCCCATTTCTAGGTCGAAAACTGAAAAATACTGTGCGCTACCAATTTCCTCGAGTATTTCTAAAATGTTAGGTAGAGGGTAGGCATCTTTAATAGTCTTGGCATTCAGTTTCCTGTAATCTATGACTAAGCGAAATTTTCTTTTGCCATCTGGTCCTGGTTTCTTGGGGACAATTCGGCAAGGACTACAAAATGGACTGTTAGAACGCCGAATAACATTGGCATCCAGGAGTTTCTGTAGTTGGTTAAATAACTCCTCATCTTGTCCTGTTGGTCCTCTCTTATATTTAACTCGGACTGGTTCTTCGTCCGTTGTCCAGATTTTATGTCTCACACGATTTGTTCTTGGGGCCGGATCTCCAGGCAAATAGAACAAATGTGAATATTTTCTCACTATTCGCTGTATTTGTTTTAGTCCTTGGCGTGTATGGTAAGACTGCTGTACCTTATCCATGATGTACTTTTCTCTATCTTCTTGGTTTGTAATGGGTTCGCCCTCCAAGGGAAACTCGTAAAAGACGTCGTATTCGCTCATATCAAAAGGTTCGAGATATTGAGGAGTAATTTCGATTTCCACTGGATCTTCTCTCGTATTTATGGCTATGGCGTAAGAGTACCCGTTTTCATTGGTAACCGCAGCTTCTCCAATGTACACACCTGGGACTGTTGTTATTCGCCGCAAGTACGCCTCTCCAACTACTGAGTCTTTCGTAGCTGGGATTCGTATTGGCACCTTTGCTCTAGCTGGTAATTTAATGATTGTTTTACCGTGTGACTTAAAACCCTTATGACTAAAAGGTTTTTGCTGTGGTTCCAACGTTTCGGGTTCGATGTTTTCATTTTCGAATGGAAATTCGTACTTCATATAATAAGAGGTGGCACTTTTGACTGGAAACTTTTCGTGTCCCAAAGGTCCGTATTTTTCGTCCGGATGTAGCTCGTTTTCCGGGAATACTTTGTGCATAATCGGGACGGGAGTTATAGGGTGGCTTTCCGTAATCAATACTTCGTCCCCGAACATAATACAAAAACGTATTTCCTAGTATTAAATCCTCTTTTAACGGAGTTTCTGCAGGTAGGACATGAAAGAGGTGTTCTTTGCCCATTATTGTTAATTTGACTGTACCTTGAGTCACCATGCCATTAGGAGAGATTCCCATAATATGCATAAAATTGTCATGTTCTATTACAGTTTCTGGTTTTAATGAACTGTGCTTTACGGCATTTATCTGTGAGCCTGTGTCGATTAAACAGATGGCCTCGTTTGTCTCTAGCTGTTCTACTCGTAGTTTTATGGACGGTGTTGTCCGGTCTGCGGTGGTGATTCGAATTATTTGTGTTGGATATCCTCTGGGGTTGCTGTTCTTGGGCTCATGGGACGTTGTTGAGATGGTGAGCTCATCGCTGCGTCCTTTTGATAAGCTGCTTCCCACACTGAGAGACTTTAAAAGCGCCGTACGTTTGGCGCAGCCCGTGTCCCGAAAATGAACTAATCCTACTCATATTGCACGCGCTCTCTCTACTCCGACGGATCGGAGTAGTGGCTACTCCGATTGTCGGAGTGAATTCGGGGCTCTACATCTCACGCTTTAGCGCGCGTTAGTTGCTGAAGCGTGGCGCATGTTTATTATTTAATTGCTGTAAGAAACAAATGATAAATTTATAATTACTCTTTATAAGAATTTATATTATTTTATTCTTTAAAAAAATATTGCAATTTTGAAAATTCTTTTATTTCACACCCGATCAAAATGGCCACTTTTTGCGCCTGAAAATTGGGAAAAGTAGCATATTTTTGTTGTAAACCTATTTGCGGGGCAAAAGTAAAATCAGCGGGACAAAAGTAAAATCAGTGGGACAAAAGTAATTGATTTTTTCAATGAATGAAACAGACATATAAAGAAACACGTCAACTTCGATTTACAGAGACAAAAAGTACATATTCATGCAAACTCATTCATTATATATTAATAAAAAATATTTTTTTTATATTAGATGATTATAATTTATGTTAATATTACAAATAATTGACAACGGTAAATGTTTAACAACTAAATGAAAAGTTATTAAGTCAATATTTTTTACTGTAAAGAAATATTTATTATGTACAAGAAACGGTTTCTATAATTACAATATGTACCGTGGAATAATGCAGTGATTCTGATTCTTTTTCAAGGCAACGACAGGTGGCATGCTTGGTATGTTATCGCAGTTGACAATTTTATTTTCGCCAGTTTTTTCAACAACGTAGACCATAAAATGGTTATCAAAGTAAGTCTCTTCGTAAATAACAACAGTAAATTGTACTTTTGATTCAGTTTTGTCCACACCATCTTTAGTTCCATAAGTTGACAAAAGTTTTTTAATTTCAATGATTTCACCAAATCGAAAGTCTGGTTCTTCTACGCTAACGACTATAAAGGATCCGATTTTATATTCGCTTCCATTTACAGTAACTTTGCTGTACAGATCATTACTTCTACAATCATTCGGTTGAAATAAAACAGCATGACATAAACACAGTATAAAATCCAATTGTGAACGTGCTCGGAAAGCCAGCAGCGTCAGGCAAATTGGCGCGGAGTAGAGAGTAACGGTTGTTCCGATTCTTCAGACAGCTGTTGTACCGACGGGGTGGCGCTGCTGGAATACCGACTCGGCGCACGGGCTGCGCCGATCGGAGTAGCTGCTACTCCGATTGCAAGAGTAGCACCAACTACCGCGTTTTGAGGCACTACTACACTTTAAGGAGTAGCAGCTACACCGAAAGTCTCTCAGTGCAGTTTAAATGATTCTTGTCACCGCGGTATGGTGAATTTGATCTGGACCTGTCCGTTTTAGGATCGTACAGCCGATTATCAGTCATTTGAATATTTCATTATTTGTACGACTTCCGCGATTTTGCTGATGCTTGTTGTTTCTGTAGGTCACTCACTGCTACTTGCGCTACTAGTGAAATTTGACGCGAGCCGCGTATAATCTTGACATATGTATTACATCTTGTTCTTTGTAATCTTGTTGACACATGATACTTTTCTTTACTTATATTCTTGTTGTATTTGATAAGTTGATTTATTATTATCTTTAAGGGTTTTTATAAATTGTCTTATTCTCACTTTTCTTCGAATGGATTCAGTTTTTTCAATGCTTTCTTTATTTTGTATCGGAGCCAATTGTTACGTCCTGACTACTAAATAATTTATAATAATCAAAACGTACTGAATGGTGTAGTGGCAAGGCTCTAATATTCGACACTAGTTAGTACGCGCCTAACACTCTCACTGTGTTAGTTAATAAATATTTAAACCTTACCTTGTTGTGCTTTAATCAGGTTGATTTATAAATGAAATAATGTTACTGCTTTGCTTTAGATAACGGAAACTGTTTATTTCTTTATTCTTATAATCGTATTTATTCTTGTCGTTATGATTATGTATTAGACTCTTTAATTTTTAGTTTGTACTTGTCACCAATTGTCGGACTGGCGTTCGGTACAGAGCTCTAATTTTGAACTGACTGCTAAAGTGCGCACAAAACCTTTTAAAAACTTAGTATGGCACAATATGTTTATGGAGATTTATAAACATTATATCTTAAAAGTATCGAAATTGTACACATAAATAGTGGCGCTCGCTTGTTACGTCACGGAACGCTGAGTGTACAATTTGGCTGTGTCAGCGCTCATTGACACATTTACACGTTTCGACAACGTTTTTGCGAACGTAATAAGAATTTGAATTTTGATTCTTTCAAACAATGAGACATCAATGTGTCCTACTAACAATTGAAAATGAAACATCAAAAGTTACGTTATAGACGTAACACACATGGGTTATTCGGGAATTGGGGACTTAGAAAATTTTTGGTCGAAATCCGGAAAACTTGGATTTCCGGCGGATTCCCCTGTTATAGGCATATTTTTCCAACATTTACGGCGGACAGAGGCTTTAAGGCAATAACGGGCAATAGTTAATTAATATTGTAAAAGTACTAGGTATTTAAAGCTACTTCAAATAGATGAGTCTAAATTTTTGTATTAACTCTAACGAGTACCCGTGGCAAAGAAGATAGACTTTAATAGAAGCGCAAAGCCCCATCCCAAAGTGAGCCACTCCGAGCGCAAGTACGTACGCCGACCACCGCGGTACTTAAGCCTGATTCTTCGTTTTGCCGGAGCTCCCGGAACTCGATATTCTGCCGGTAACGTGAGCACGCGCGACTGATAACATACCGCCCGAGACGGTAAAAGTTGTTGGGCTATGTATCAATAGTAATGCTTCGCATTTTAACTATGCTTATTACTGTTTCCAGTGCAGAATAACTGTGCGAAACTAGTAATAAACATTACAAACGCACAATAAGTAGACAATATGAAAAATCTTATCCTAAAACCCTAATGGGGCCACAGCTTAAATATCATATCGACTTGATTTCGATTGTCGACATCGTTGGTCCAATGGGTAACGTACTTGACTACAAACCTTTTTGATCCGAGTTCGAAACCACTGAGAATTTTTTTTTTATTTTTAAGGTATGGTTTATTATACTCGGTTTATTGTATAAATGCTAATAATCTGTAAAATATAATTTAATTTCCGCGTTTTTTAAAATTATTTATTAGTAAATTTTAATTACACGTACTGGTTATTCGAATCTTGTTACATAATCAATTTCAAATAAATAAGACAAAATTCCCAACGCACTAACAACAGTACCTCAATGGTAGTGAGCAAATCTGTTAAAAAATTTTAAAAAATAATTAGAATATGTAATATAATATTTTATTTTAATAATATAATCGAATAATAATAATGATAATAATAATATGTATGTCTGTGTATAAATGTGAATAAAAAAAAAAAAAAAAAAAAATTCGCAGTGGTTTCGAACTCAGATCAAAAAGGTTTGTAGTCAAGTACGTTGCCCATTGGACCAACGATGTTGACAATCGAAATCAAGTCGATATGATATTTAAGCTGTGGCCCTATTAGGGTTTTAGGATAAGATTTTTCATATCTTCTGCTTTATTGTGCGTTTATAATGTTTATTACTAGTTTTGCACAGTTATTCTGCGCTGGAAACAGTAATAAGCATAGTTAAAGTGCGAAGCATTACTATTGATACATAGCCCAACAACTTTTACCGTCTCGGGCGGTATGTTATCAATCGCGCGTGCTCATGTTACCGGCAGAATATCGAGCTCCCATTTTAATGGGATATAGTTTGACACGTGACCTATTGACATAATTTTTTGTGCAAGGTTATGAGGTTTAGTTTCAGAGATATGTATTTAAAAAAAAACACCTTTTTCATTTTATCTGTCGAACAAAGCGGTTGATCTGAGCACCAGACGAGAAAAAGAAGTGGATTTTATTCTCATTCAAATGCATTGTAGCTGAATTGTTTGTAACAATGAGATGATTGAAAAAACGCAAAATAGTATTTTTCAAAAATCAAAAAATGGCCATAAAAAATATAGTTAAGAAAATAAAAAATATCTGTTTTTCTAGAATTGAGAATCCAAAAATATATGTACATGTCAAATTTTGTTGATATTGACGGAGTAGATTCATAAAAATTACGGTATACGGACATTTTCTAAAAACACTTGATTTGAACTTCTAACACACCAAAAAGTATTTTCTAGAAGTTTTAAAGAAACTCAAAATTTTACTATTACAAAGCTTCCTCTAGGAGGAAGCAAAATTTATGGGTAAGAAGAATATCTTTTTGTTTCTTCGTAGGTTTTAACCCAGGCTCTACCCCTTAAAACTATTTATAAAATTTTGACAATATACATAATTTAATGAATTTATTATATTATGTTTATATTCAGGCCGCTTAAGAAATATGTTTATTCAAAGAAATAAAAAAAATGCCTATCAGACACTCGGTGTTATTACAGATGGAAAATATAAATGAGATGTAACTATAAATACAGAACAAACGAGTAAAATTAATATTAAAAATTAGATTAAATTAGATGAATTAAATTAACAATTATTGGAGATTTACAAGAAGATGGTATGTACACTAATTACTAGGATGTATTTATGTAATTGTTATTATGCGTATATAAGTAATTGTTAATTACTGCTTTGCAGGGTTCAGTTACATGCTCAAAATTAATGATTTTAATGATATTTACCTTTCATCAGATAAAAACATGGACAAACTTGATCTTTTCAGCTAATGAAATTTTTATTTTTCAAGAGAAAAATAATTTCGACATTGAAGAAGATATAAATCTATAGAAACTATACAAATTTGTAAAAAATTACTATTTAAATGTGTATGCGTGGGTATGTAACATATATGTAGTAGGTAGAAAGTCGAGCTGTTTCTGCAACAAGTTTCGTTTACTTACTGCTGATTATAACCGAGGGCGTAATGTAATCTTTTTGACCTCATGTGGTTGTAGTATACATTGCATAACTTAATTTAACCTCCAGAACTACATGTCTATAATAATAAAATGCTTTTCACCTAATTAATTTTGAATTTTCGAAACTCCAGCTGTTAACTATGGATCCACACTGTTCTTCGAAGCATTCTTATACAAAGCGCATATACTAACAGAGACTAAGAGAATCAATTTACTATTAAGACTATCAGCTTGATCTTTCACGCGCCTGCATAGGGAATTGATTCTCTTAGTCTCTATTAGCTGATTATTTGCATGTGGTTAAAGCTTCCCAAATCTGCCAAGAGGTATTTTGTATTAAAAAAAATAAATATTTTTTTCTTCTGGTAGAATGATAAATTAAACTTTATAAAATATCGCAGTTCTGTGAAACCTTTAAGATACTTTATAAGCTGACTTGTAATAAATATTATTATTGTTGAGATATGAGTAATTTATATGCTACGATCCGCACACACTATAGAGAGTATGTGAGCAGGCATACGTGCGCGATTATAGCAAGCAGGACAGACTAGCGCCCAGTAGCGGTAACTATGGGTATAGAGTGAGAGCGTGAGTATAGAGTAGGAGTAGCAGCACGACCACCGAGAGCGTAAGATGTCTATATAGCGAGCCCGAGCACATGTTGTGCGTATCCGACGATGTAAGTGTAATCTCCAACGATAAGTATTAAATAAAGATACATCACTAACCCGAAGGGTCCGCTGGAACAATGTGTTATATTATTTATTGCACCAAACCCCTCATTTATTAATATGTTAGCAGAGCATGGTTAAAATGTTAGTGAGGTTATGTACCCACGTGTTGCTGGTAGTGAAGTAAAAGTAAAAGAAGAAAATTGTGAGAAGCTCGAAATAAATACAGAGATTAAGAAAATCTGGATATTGAAGAAATATATTTTGAAAATATAAGTGAAACTACGAGAGACAGAAAAATATCGAAAATGAAGATTTAAGATGTCATATATTTGATAATAAAGATTATAATACTTTGAAGAAGAGAATCTTGCTATATTTAAAGTAGAAAAAGTGCGATCAACCAGCAATAAGAAAAAAGTTACAAACTGAAGACCAGACTGAGTGGAATGAGAAGAATCTCAAAGCAATGAACTACATATATTGTAGTATAACAAATGAACAGTTAGAATTTGTTGGTGAAGAGGATACGGCATTAAAAATTATGAATTAATTCGACAAAATGTATTTAAAAGAGTCGACGGCATTGCAAATATGCATACGAAACAAGATAGACTGAATGAAGTTGAAAAATTATGAGGAACTGTCGACAATTTATAGAGTTCGAAAAAGTGATAAACGAGTTGAAAAGTGCCGGGGCAAAAGTAACCGAACGAAAAAAATTAGACAACATGTTAAAAACTCTATCAGAATCATTAAGCTATGTTAGTGACTTTATAGATTTAATGCAAGAAAGTGATCGCACGCGTAAATTTCTTAAAAATAAAATTAAAAGAGATTAGTTGTACGAGGTTTTCAACAAAAAGAAGTACTGGAAGACTTGTATTCTCCAGTAGCTAAAATTCAAACATTCAAGCTACTATTGCCATATTGTTGTGAAAACGGTATAATGATTATACAGATAGATGTCGAAACCCCATTCCTGAATGGATAAATAAAATCAGAAGTATTTGTAAATAACCCTTAGGTTACAGTGATAAAACCGACAAAGTATATAAACTTGAAAAGACGTTGTATGGACTGCAAGAAAGCTCGAGAGCTTAGTATGAATGTTTCGACAAATATATACAAAAACTAGCGCTAACGCTCGCGCTACGCGCTCGCCTCGATATTGTCGCTTCGCGCGAGCGTGAGGCAATTAATTAAAGCTTTTCGGCCAAATAGGGCGTGTCACACCGAAATTGTTATTCATTTATATGTACCAAAAATTGTTTCTAGGGTTGTTGTTTATGTATAAGCGTTTTGAAAAAATGTTTGTTACGGTAAATAGTTGTGTTTTTAAAATATCTAAAATGTTTATATTTAAGGTTTCTATGTAGAATGTATAGTCTCGAAGTTTTATGACCAATACTGGTTTATTGCTATGAAAAAATCGATTTTGGCCTGTTAACTCAAAATAAAAGCATTTTCACGCTTAAGTGTAAATAGGAAAAAGATGTATTTCTTCAAGATCTACAACTTTTCTGTATAATTTTTTTTGTAGAATGTAAAGAATTCGAGTTTGAGCCAAAAAACCGGTTTTAGCGATTTTTGGATGTGACCGCATTCTGCGTATACACGCAGGAGTATACTGCGAATATACTGAGTATACTGCGTATACATCAAGCCCAAAATAAATTTAGCACCTTACTATTACGAGGGAAGTTCGCACTCAAATTTTTAGCCCGATTGATAAAAGTCTCTTAGAGATAATCGTGTAACACGAAAATTTGTATTCAAAAAACACGCAAAAATTTAACAAATTGTGCCCGCATTTTAAAAAAACGTAGACGATTGGGATAAAAATAAACAGTTTTTAGGTTTGTGCAAGAGAAGACTCCTCCCAAAATTTTAGCCCAATCGGTCGAAAATTGGTGAGATATCGCATCTCACACATTTTTCGATGAGAAAACTATAAGGCACTTCCGTGTCCTGGTCGTGCCTAACTAGGATTTAAAAGAAGTGTAAGCGATTATTATTTGTACACAAAGTGTGAGAATAGCGAAACAAGAATTATTTAAGAATAAATATTAATTATGATTATAAAAATTGTTAGATGACAATGGACCAAAGTAATTACATAGAGTCATTAGCAAGACAATAGAATTTTGAAAATATTAAACTATTTAAAACACCGATGGAACAAAATTTAAGTCTAGAATCCGCACAAACAACATCTAGTGATTTAAAATATAGAAATTTCACAAGAGCATTATTATATACTAGAGGGGGTACCCTTCTGCTCGATTCGCTCGCAAATTTTCGTTTTTAATTGTATAATTTTATAATTTCTAAATCTTCTCATTACGATTTTAATTGTTTATTCCAATTTTTAAATTGAACTCGCTTTGCTCGCCAACCCCCAATTTTAAAAAAGGTAGTAATTTATAAGTGGAAAATATTTCTACTGCATTCTATTTTTAATTGTATTTCATATTTGAAAGTCTATTATGTTTGAACTTGCAGTGGTTGCCTATAACATAATGCATAGCAACTGTATCAACAACATATAACAACAAATTCTTGGCAGCTTTGTATTCATGTCGCGTCAAAAATTTGGTTACGTTTGAGTTAGATTCGAAGTTTTACTCGCAATTTTTTAATGCTATATGCACAAATAGTTTGGTTATTCCTATAAAACTGAATTCAAAATTAAATCGCGAGTTTTTATGTATAAATTATTGTGCGGGATACTAAATCCAGGCTGTAATCATTTGAAAGAGAGAGAGAGAGAGAGAGAGAGAAAGAGAGAGAGAGAGAGAGAGAGAGAGAGAGAGAGAGAGAGAGAGAGA
>QLSS01000490.1:29730-78772 GCA_024372645.1 Trichomalopsis sarcophagae | reverse complement strand
GCATAGGTTTCATAGGTTACCCGAAGGGGGCACGAATCATCTATACTCGTGGGCATCCTCCTTAGCGAGAAATATAAATTATTATAAAATAATACCAAAAATTATTCAAAACTATTATTATTATTATTTGTAAAATTAAATAATTGATAAAATCATCATTTTATAGTACTTTAATTTAAAATATATATTAGATGGGAATTCCATATCGTTTCTTAAATCATGGATTTTGCACAAAGATAGATTATTAGCAAACAGCAAATATGTACTTGATAAGTAAACGTAATTTAAACAAAAAAGTAGTTTTTTTAAGTTTAAGCGAGCTCGACAACTGCTCATACATTGTGCGCATCGATCTAGCGACCGGCTTCTGCCGTGTGTTTTGACGTTTTGAAGCGCTCTCCCGGCCTTCATTCACCGCGATTACTTGTGCTCGGATTTCAACTTTTTGGTGATATAATAAGTAGGGCAGAAGGGCAACGATGACGCGATACAGCAGTGTTATTTCAATAAACCAAAGCAAGGATTCAAGAGGATTTTCAAGACGTTTTAAAACATTACAGAGAAGATTCTTAATAAGTGCAGTTAAAAGTTGATTTAATAATAGGGTTTAATTTAGAAAATCTTTTGTTTAAAGTAAAGCTCAGTTTAGAGGGATGTGGCAGGCTTCTCAGAGCCTTTCTTCAATCTAAGTTATTTCCGTTTAGTTTAGGTTTTTCTAGTTCAGTAAAAATACTCAAACTTTAGAAGTATATTGTGCTGATTGTAAATTAAAAATTGTATATTGTAAAAGATATCATGTAATATGTACGTAAACTGGATACTCTTCTACGATGCTGAATCACTCGAGCTGGCTTTGCCGATAATCGTGATTGTATTTTGTATACACGCGAGGAATGAAATCCAAAATGTAACTATAAGTTCTTTTATGATAAGGGGACATCCGTGAAAAATGTTAGGCATGATTGTGTGTCGCGCCGAAATCGTTATTAAGTTATGTGCATTAAAAATCGTTTTTTTGGGCTATGTCATTGATTAAAGCATTTAAAAAATATGTTTACCGTAATAAAAAGTTGTGTTTTTATAATATCTACAACTTTTATATTCGGCTTTTCTATGTAAAACGCATAGTCGATAAATTTTATCGTAAAAGATCGATTTCTTTGCTGTGAAAAATCGTTTTTTACCTGTTAACTCGAGTTAAAAGCATTTTTCACGTTTAAGTGTTTATAGAAAAAAGTAGTATTTTTTAAAAATCTACAACTTTTTTCATATAAATTTTTTTTTGTAGAATGCTTCGATTTCAAGTTACAGTCTAAAAAGCGAAAAAAACACGTAAAAGTCAAGCCTAAGGTGCCCGCGTTTAAAAACTACGCAGAGGATCGAGATAAAAAAAATAGAATTTCATATTGTTCGAGAGGAGGCCTCTCCTAAAATTTTAGCCTGATAGATCGAAAATTGCGTGAGATATCGCATCTCACACATTTTTCGCGCAAAAAACTATAAGACACTTGCGTACCGCGGTCGTGCCTAAAAATCGCTTGTTTATCGCGCGAGACTCGCGACAAAATCGCGTAAAGGTTCCAACCAATTTTTCGCGTAATTTTTGCGCGATACATAAAAAAAATGTTAGTAAAAATTTCTCGCAGGATTATTGCCGGATGATACACGTAAACTAGCCACCCAATTTACTGATTTTGCATTTTAAACAATTTTATTTGATTTAAAAACTTATTTTAAATAAATCGTGAGGTATATTTGCGCGATAATTGCATGAGAAACTTTTTGCTGACATTTTTCCATGTATGGCGCGATAATCGCGAGGAATAGAATCAAAACCTCACGAGATTATCGCGCGATTTCTTTCAGTAGGGTAATGACTATTTTGCTTGAAAAATGTCTATAAAAAGGAGGAAATAAAAAGATGTTTAGAAGCGCAATAAAAGTTGTGATTGCATTCGTGTAGCTGCTTCTTTAATTAGTTTTAGGTACAATAACTTATTCATTCCTACACTGAAAAATTTTTGGGAGAGCTGTTGCCCCGGCCCAAGCGAACGGTGCACTATAGTGATTTGCTACGAAAATTCAGTGCAGCAGCTGCTTCATTTTGGTGCAACAGCTGCACTAAAGTAGCTGTAACTGTGTAACATTTCTTGGAAAGTGGTGCTACCGCCGCACTCTTAGCAGCCGTACCGCGTTTTTGACGCTCCCGAAGTCGAGAGAGCTGTCACTCGTGCTACATGCAGCAACTCTTCCAAGACTCTATTTAGTGTAGGGACACTATCGGATGCTAAGTATTTCTTTTTGTGAACATAGAAGCTTTATTTTTTTGCAATTGAACAGAGCGAGACGAAATAGAGAGTTCTTGAAGCTTATGCTTATTAGGAATTATTGAAACTCGTTTTGACGTGAAGAATTACTTGGGCCCAATCATAATGAATTCAAAACAGCAGGCAAAAATACTGAATTTTCAAAGTGTAATACGAGATAGCAATGTCTTCTACTTAGCCGTCAATATTTTGATTTTTTTGATATTAAAATACAAATATTTTTAGGCAGAGAAAAGCTTATTATCTCTAGATTACTCATACTTAAATATTTAACATTTTTTTAAAATACACCACTGTTCGCCTGTTTTGGTATAATAGTATGCTTTTGAATATTTATGATTCAAGCGATAGTGCTTTGACGTGTACTAGTGTTTTCGAAATGTGGTGCCAAATTCAATGCTTGCATTGTTTTACCATAATACCTGCAACAAAAGCAAATAATTACTACTTCAATTCCAGGATTCTAATTTTTCAACTTATCAAAGAATGTGGCATTTTATGGAAAATGCTAACCCATCAAATGAAGTATTTACGAACAGTAATGTTGAAGGGGTTGATCGCGTGGTTAAAGGAAAAGGAAGTTACGCTTTTTTAATGGAATCAACTTCGATTGAATATGCTATCGAAAGAAATTGTGAATTAACGCAAATTGGTGGACTTCTAGATTCAAAAGGCTATGGAATTGCCATGCCACCCAGTAAGTTAAGGTGTTCTTTTTTAAATGATGTACTGTTATCAAATTTACAAAATAATATAAATCTCGTTCATACTAATTTTCATAATATTATATAATGATATATATATATATATATATATATATATATATATATATATATATATATGGGTCATTCCTATAAATTTCGTGCCCCCTAGCTCCCGTGATAAATTCTTGAATTTTCGAAAATCGTGAAAAAATGGCTATTTTCAAACATTTGCACAGGGTTACCTAATCAATATTTTTAAGCCAAAAAATAGGGATCTTCTCGTTATAACGTCAGCTTTCTAGCCAAAAAAGTCCATGAACCTCAGACTTAAAGGGGTCTTTTCTGTAGGGCAAAACGTAAACACTTATTTTTTGCACTTTTTGCGTATCTTCGATCGCATGCACATTTTTTAGAATAATAAAATAATATTTAATCTTAATTAAATTTGTTTCAAGTGATAAACTTTTAATTGTAATTCGAACACCCATCTGAATACTTGGGTTCATCGCTGACATATAGAAAATTAGATAAACAGACATCGGAATGAGAAATCCTTCTGACTTTTGAAAATAAAAATTTGTATTATTGCATTGGAAAAAGAAGCGAAGTTATTATAACTTACTGCCTACAAAAATACAATAGAAACCAAAAATACAACTGGCTAGAGTAAATAGATCGTCTTAAACAAGTCTAACATGAAATTTGACACGGCAAATCCAAAATGTATCATTGTGCTGAAAATTCCAACGGAAACAGTTAAATAAAAACTGTTAGGATAACTTATTTCTAAATAATTTTACAAATATCTGTACAAAAATTCAGATATCTAGCTTCAATGCAATGCACATGGCATAAGATTAATGGATTTGAACTACTGATAATAAGACTTATATGGCTTCCATTTATTTTCTTACTAACTTCAACTACCAATCACAACCTCAAAGGATGTAAAGTGATGTAAAGTATAATTTAATTAAAAAATAAAATTATAAAAATACGAGCTTTATTCATAAATCATTTTCATCTTAGTAAGTAAGATTTTTAATTTAGTATCTTTATCTTAACTGCCTGCGACTATAGCTAGGACATACATACTAACTAAGCACGGATAGTTTGTCCCTTTTTTTTTTTTGAATCATGAGAGCATAGATCTGATTAATCGTGGGTAATTTTCTTACGATTTCATTTATTTCCTTTAAAAACTAGGCTGTCTTGTAAGGGCTGTAACTTTGTCTTCGACCAATGAGAATGAGCTCACCAAAAAAGGAATTGCAGGCCTTTCTGAGACGAAAACTTTAAGAAATTTTTTTGCTCATAAAGCCTCAAAATTAAAGTATGCCAGTACTGCGCGACCGTCCGTCCTATAACGCGATATATGATTAAATAAGGCCCTGAACCCCAACTTCGAGGACTTCGTAGATATGCTAAAACCAAAATAAACAAAACTAAAATAATTACATCTTTTTCTACTATATTTATTTGGACTGTCTTTCCTGAAAATTAGAGCTAGATTGGGGTAGATAGACCTGAGATATAGGGGTGCCAATATGGCGATTTTGGAAAACTAGGCTGTATTCCAAGGTCTATAACTTTTTATTGGAATGATAAATTTGAGATTTTCAAAAGGGAAATTAAAGATTTTTCCAAGACGAAGATTTTAAGACATTGAGAGCTCAAATCGACTACAAAACAAAAAAATGGCATGCGATCGAAGATACGCAAAAAGTGCAAAAAATAAGTGTTTACGTTTTGCCCTACAGAAAAGACCCCTTTAAGTCTGAGGTTCATGGACTTTTTTGCTAGAAAGCTGACGTTATAACGAGAAGATCCCTATTTTTTGGCTTAAAAATATTGATTAGGTAACCCTGTGCAAATGTTTGAAAATAGCCATTTTTTCACGATTTTCGAAAATTCAAGAATTTATGACGGGAGCTAGGGGGCACCTAGAGGGCTAAAATTTTAGAAATAGCCGTTTTTTCTAATGTACTTTAATATACAAAATCGGCGGGCTGATTGGGCGCCCCCCCCCCCCCCCCCCGACACCGATTTGACGTAATTTATAGGAATGACCCATATATATATATATATATATAAGGCCTGAACCAAAGACGGATGTGTTTATGAGCCACAAACGAGTACTGCAGCTACACAAGATAAAACGACTACTTAGCCCTTAGCTCCCACACTATATTTTCTGTAACGTGCTTACGTATTTTCATCTTCTTGTTTACTTATTGAGTGTGTGACATCCAATGATGCAACCGCTGTTTTAAGAAAATTACACCTTTAGCCTACCCATTCGTGCCATAGCTGAGAGCTTTGAAAGTATGTGTAGTATATAAGGAAAGAAAGGAAATAAATGAAATCTTAAGAAAATTACCCAGGTTTAATCAGATCTATGCTCTCATAATTCAAAAAAAAAGGGACAAACAATCCGTGCTTAGTTAGTATGTATGTCCTAGCTAAAGTTGCAGGCAGTTAAGATAAAGATACTAAATTAAAAATCTTACTTACTTTCTCCTTGATGATATCTGGACACTGTAGGCCTTGCTGTATTCACACGGAGAATTTTTGGTAGGAAAAATATATAGGCGTAGTGCAAATAAAACTCATTCAATATAAGATGAAAATGATTTATGAATGAAGCTCGTATTTTTATAATTTAATTTTTTAATTAAATTATACTTTACATCACTTTACATCCTTTGAGGTTGTGATTGGTAGTTGAAGTTAGTAAGAAAATAAATGGAAGCCATATAAGTCTTATTATCAGTAGTTCAAATCCATTAATCTTATGCCATGTGTATTGCATTGAAGTTAGATATCTGAATTTTTGTACAGATATTTGTAAAATTATTTAGAAATAAGTTACCCTAACAGTTTTTATTTAACTGTTTCCGTTGGAATTTTCAGCACAATGATACATTTTGGATTTGCCGTGTCAAATTTCATGTTAGACTTGTTTAAGACGATCTATTTACTCTAGCCAGTTGTATTTTTGGTTTCTATTGTATTTTTGTAGGCAGTAAGTTATAATAACTTCGCTTCTTTTTCCAATGCAATAATACAAATTTTCATTTTCAAAAGTCAGAAGGATTTCTCATTCCGATGTCTGTTTATCTAATTTTCTATATGTCAGCGATGAACCCAAGTATTCAGATGGGTGTTCGAATTACAATTAAAAGTTTATCACTTGAAACAAATTTAATTAAGATTAAATATTATTTTATTATTCTAAAAAATGTGCATGCAAGAGATCAAATCTTTACGTACATTATTTTCTGAATAATAGCATTCGTAAAATTTGAAAAACAGACATCAGAATGAGAATGTCTTCTGACTTGGCATCAGATTAATAAATTTCACCATCGGCTGTTAAGACTGTATAATTTCCATTTATTTACTCACTTACTTGAGTTACCATAATAACCTTAAAGAATGTAAAATAATGTTTGACATTTTTTCGTTTGTGCTGACGGTTAAAACATTATTATAAAGTCCAATTTTAGTTTTCTAATTATACCTATCACGTAAATTGAATTTATTCATATTCTTAGCTTAGGAATTTTTCAACTTCATTTATCCTACGAAAAAAATTTTATTAAATAAATAATGACGATAGTTACTGACTTTCAATAATGGTGTTTTAATTTTTTAAAAACATACCTTTTACAAGGTAAAATATTGGCAACCATAAGTTTTTATTCCACAGAATTATTGGTTATGATTTAGAAAATATAGACGTGATATATTTAAAACCACTTTACATACACCTCAAACATACCCTGGCACCATGGAGAAAGTCAACAAAGCTGACCTTGACCCCTCTTCCGAACCAGTGAGAGGTCAATGCCGAAATTGTTTACTCTCCATGGTGCCATTTGTACTTTGTAGAGAGCCCCCCTCCCCCCTCTGGCTATCCAGAGTGCCTCTGAATTCTCGAGGTACTTTGGAGATAACCTCTCTTCCTCTTTTCTGTCTATCCAAGGTGCCTCTGATTTTTTGAGACACTTTGGAAAGTGACGGGGTGATTTCTTATAGTGATAGTGCTCTGACGGTCAGCAGGTGACTAGCAAAAATTTCGCCAGCACCGAAACTTCACACATACACACACACACACACACACACACACACGCAGTTGCGGCAGCCTGGACGCATTTTCACACACATATACACACGCGTGTGCGCGCGCTGATATTTTGCTAGTACAGGCGTTTATACGTACTAAATTATCAGGTTTCTTGCTTCTGTGTAGCCTGATATCGAATAATTAGAAGTATGAATTAAACACTATACGTCAGGCGTTATTTTATCTTACACAAGAACGTATGGCTTAGTGACGCAAATATATGTTGCACAGACTGCTGAATTAGGTAAGAAAATGACCGAGTTAATACAAATAAACCACCAAGTTGATATATTTTTGGAGAATCCCTTAAAAAGTACTCATATTTTGCATAGTTTCTCGCTTCTGCGTTTTCCGATCTGCAGTGTCGTTAAGAACTCCACTTTTTTGCTAGCTGACTATATTTTTGCTATGCAAAAGCACCCTCTACTGTCCAGATTCGTAGCTAAGTGGCACTATAAAAGAGCTCTGAGTTAGGCAGCTAGTCATTAAACAGTATCCAACAGTAGCCACGAAAACTTCGGAAAGAACTCTACAACCCAAAATGGACAATCTTCAAGTGTTCAGAATCGTGCTAATCATGTTGAGCGCGGTTCTTGTACGTGAGCCAACAACATGCATTCTTGTAATGAAGCATGGCGTCATTCTTTAAAACACTGTTCAGTCAGCTATTTATTAAAGAGGTTAAAATATATTTTGGGCTTCTGCAGTTTGCGCACTATTATGTACTTATTCAATCGTGGCTTGTTGGAGAGCGAGGTAGATATTATCCATGCTCTTGGCGAGTCTATCGTGAGTCGTGGCATGCAGAGTGCCTGGCAAGTTCAAACTATCATGCAGCAATATCAGCAGATTCTTGGTAAGATTCTCTCTCTCTCTCTCTCTCTCTCTCTCTCTCTCTCTCTCTCTCTCTGGACCTTACAACAGTAGCAGCAGTCACAACCATTGTTGCTGCCGTAGTTGTCAAGATGGAAGCTAACGCGACATCAACCAATGTTGCCTCAGCAAATACAAGTAGTTCAAATGACGCTACTACTACTGCTGCTGCTGCTGATGCTGCTAAGACACTGACAGAATCAATCGTCACGAATGCTATGGTCGTCGATACATGGCAGGTTGAGCAAGTGGTACTGATGATGATGATGATGAATGTAAGAGCTCTTTCACATGCACATTATTACAAGAATAAAATGTAAAGTGTGCAAATTAATTAAAAATATAAATTAGCATTGTGGTTGCAGTAGGGTAATGACGTTGAACAGCCGCCGAGACAGCACATCGTTATTCATCGGGAGTTTACGAGATATAATCCGTTTTGTCATATAAATAGTCGTATAGAGTGGCTAGGGCTCGCTATGCATGATCTATATGGGTATGTGTCCGAGACCAGAACCCCCGACGACTTTGTCGGTATAACAATAAACGCAGAGCAGTTAAGACAGGGTGTAGTGTGAATTTCGTATAGATTAGTGCAAGAACTGAGCGCAGTTGAAATGTCAGAGATAATGCAGAGGGTAACACAAAGTAACACGGACCTTGAGATTGATTATACACTGTTAGTTAATGTTAATAGTGTATCAGTGCCTAGAGGGGGTGGTTGGGCCTCGCTAATTTCTGAGACCACTTTTAAATGATCTATTTTATTCATTCAAAATGCGGATAATCTTTGTATGCCTCGATCGCTTGCTTGCGCACATATGCATGCTATCCGCGGTGACGTGGAAAATGTGGGACAAAATCAGACAATGTAATGGCGAATGGCAAGCAGAGAAGGCTATAAAACTAGTTAACAGTGCTAGAGTTGCTATACCCGAGATCAGCCCGAGATAAAACTTTTTCAAGAATAGTAGCAAGGAACGCTCGCTTTGCTCGCGATTAACAAATTAATTGTAATGATATTTAATTATTTGACGTGTCATTATTAAATACACTATTAAATATTAGATGTACACTCGATTGTAGTTAATTCTTGTGAAACATTTTTGCAATGCTCCAATTAGATTGCTAGATTCATAAATTCTAACCAATCAGAAGCATAAGAATTAATTACCGTCGAGTCTAAATGCATATATTCAATACAGCCAACACTCTATAAAAGTAGTTATAGCTACTAGTACACAAGACCTGCTTCAAAATTATAGAATAAAATAGAAATAAATTTTGAATATTAAAAAATGTTTTTAAACTCTTTGTAATTATTTGATGACAGTAATTAATTAATTATATTAACAAAATATAACAATAAAATAATATTAATTGAAATTTGTTTTTATTCACATTTAAAATATAATGTAAATTGTAGAATTATAACAATCATAACTTTTATATTTTGTACTAAAATGTAATACATAATACAATATTAACTTTTACATTAAATGATAATAATATCTTAAATCTCTAGCGAAAAGAAAAATGAAAACAACTAAAGAAAACAGTTATGAACTGCAGATGACAGCAGAAAAAAGTCGGAATTAAGACACAGACAACGATAATCTTCTGTTGTCATCAATTTTATTCACATTGCTAGAGTTTTTTTTCAGTTGGTTTCAGTTTTTACCAGGTATATAATTTTATAATTTTGTAAATGAGTAAAAATTAATACATCAGACAATTATTAATAAGCAAAGACAACAGTTTTTTCATAGTTTAAAACAGTTTTCTTTATTTTATAATTGTTATCTTCTATATGCACTAGTTTTATTCTAATCAAAACAGCTATCTTCGGATTTGTACTGTTTTTTTCTTTTTAAAACATGTCTTTAATCGCATAATACAATAGAAAACTGAAAAAACTAATGATACCTGTAAATGACTGTTATCTTTGTCTATATTTCGACATTCTTCCGATAAAAGTTTCTGTTTTGTTCAGTTATCTTCCGTTTTAGTCTAAACGCTTCAGATACAAACTGTTACGTGCAGAATTTTTTTTTTTTTCACTAAGGATCAATATAAGTATGAATAATGATGTAATTTGATATAAAATCACATATTATATCTTTGCATAAAGATTAATTAATTTAGTTACTATTTTATACAATAATTATCTAAATTATTAAATAAGTCAATATTTAAAATATTTTAACAATCCTTATTGGAAAATTTTAAGTAAGATCTTCATTCAAAATTATATCTGTGATTTTGCGTACGGATTTATAAAATTTAATGAATAAATAAAACTCAATTATTGATAATCAAAAAAAAACATTATTGATTGTGTAATTAGTGGATTAGAGAGGATGAGAAACACCAAAGAAAACCGAGAGAGAGAGAGAGAGAGAGAGAGAGAGAGAGAGAGAGAGAGAGAGAGAGAGAGAGAGATTAGCGGAAGCACCAGCACCACTACACTTTAACGGACGTTTGGATGAGTAATAATCGCAATGTGTTAATTCTGACAATTGTGAGTGAGCTGTCAAGTGCTTGGCGTCTTATCGAGAACTGAACTCAGCGCCCGTCCGACCGCGCGTGACACGAGGTCGGCGGCGTTGTCGGCGAGCGCAGCAAATCGCGAAGTCGCTTACTCAACTCAAGCACGGGAGATGGCGCCACGGGTTCTACATCGACCTCGTGGAGTTCGCTCGACGCCGTTTTCACGGCGGAACTCTTCTCCTCGGGTCTCGACGGAATAAGTATGATTATATCACCTGAAATTTTCATGTCTAGTATTTTTAAATCAAAATATTGCTGATAATTTTTCAATGCATGTAATTTTTAATGAGGTTTTACTATTTTGAAAATAAATTCTAATTATAACAAACAGAAAAAGAGTATTATAGAAAAAAAATAATATACCAATATACTTAATAGTGAAGATCTCATTTGAGATTTATCAATAGGGATGACTATAATTGTTGAGACTGTTGAAATTTACATTAGCTTTTAGTGTACAGTCACACGGCTTGAAGAAATATACATAACTCTCAAATTTTATAACAAATATTTAGATGTTATATTTAGATGTTATAAAATATATAATATATTATTAAAATAATGATTAAATTGATCCAACATGGCGGAGTTCTCAGGAGAGATCTACTGAAAGATTTTCGTTCTTAAAATAAAGACACAGTGAAAACAGACAGTAGTAATGAGTGTGAGCATAGTAACTACATCCTAGTGAAATCTGAAAACGTGCTACTAAGACAATTAGTTAACGAATTAACAGAGAAAAATGAACTGTTAAACAACGACCTGGTAATCACATGTGTGACAGTGCTGATCAAACTGAGATTCTTCTAAGGGATAAGCTCAATGGCCTATGCAAAATAGAAAAAGAACAGCTCATAAATCCTTAGATCAAAATTGTTGGCATCGACAATTACACCAACATGAACGCACTGGATATTGAAACTGACATAAATGTAAGGAACTTTAGTAATCTAGCAAGTAAAGGCAAAGTTCTGCACATGTATAAAAGCTCATACAACGAGATGAGCTCGGTTCTGATGGAAGTCCTAGCTGAACTTTACAAACATGTTACTCAAAGCAAATTCAAACTTTTTGTTGGACATCAAATTTGCAAAGTTCATGATCTTATAAACGTAAGTCCATGCATCAAATGTAGACCATTTGGCTACAATGCAAACAATGTTCAAATGCAACGATGTGCTTAAAATGTGCTAAACCTCACAAAACAAGTGATTGTGTCAACGGAACAAAAATGTGCATAAACTGTGTGTTTAGCGGTGCTAAATTTAAAACTTAACCCGAAACCAATCACTTTACTATGGATTCTAACCTACTCAACATCCTAAAGAAAAAGATCAATAGATTTATCGATACCACCGCTGTGGGGTCTAGGCCGGTATAGCGTACATCTCCTCTGTCTCGTTATCTTCCCCTTTCGTCCAGAGGGCCTGTTATGGTGTAGGGTATTTTTGATTTTTTGAGGGACAAATAAGGTGTACCTGTTGCTAAGTGTCCGTTAAATAATGCAGCAGATATGTCCTTATTTTAGGCTGACATGATGTAAAACCGTTATATTTGTGCTCTCCACTTTCGTGCGTTTGTTCTATACGTATGGATGTTTTTGTGGCCCTGAAAAGGGCCGATAGTTTCTATGAAATTTAGTACATCTTTTGCGATGAACGGTAAACTGGATATTTATTTTTGTTAAAAAGAATCTTAAAAATAATTTACATTTAATTGGACAAAACGCCACATCAGCCAAATTTTTTACCTCAACGGGCGTAAAGATTTTTTCCATATTTTTGCGTGTGATAAGCCCGTCGAATACGTTGTCTCTGAACGGCACCGTCCATAGCCACTGTTCACGGTTGTCTCCCAGCCATCGCTTTCGTAGCGCGCTGATTTGCGCCGCCATGCCACATGCATAACATTTTCCTGCGCCACTTTCCGAAATCACGAGCCAGAATATCTTGCTTAGCTGTAACATAAAACAAATAATTTTTATTAAATTATGTATAAAGAAAAAAATATTTAAAAAAGTTATGCTTTCTATGCGGTACAGCATACTTGTAGCATACATCTCCGAAAATCTGCGTGCTTTGGAAAAAAAGGTGGGTCTAAATAATATCGTCGTTATCCTGGCGAAGGGACATCTGTATATTTTTGTATACTCAAGGTGGGTGACTGTAGAGGTGGTAATATGCTGTTTAAGTCCACGCTAGGATGTTCGTGTTTTCCGAAACATCTTTCACGGAATGTATACAAAGGCCTTAACGAATGATGATCTATAGGGACCGGCATGTGTACGTTACAACCGCGTATCGATGACGAACGACGTCCGCCGTGTATGAGTATACAAGAGGTGGTGTCGCAATGGCGCTAGCATTGTAGCTGAATGAGTTCTGTATACGTGTGGCGATTTCAGCGGGGATGTAACAGAAATCCGTTTTTATTTTAATCGTTTTCCCTCTTAGACATAAAAGACGAAGCCCAACAAGAGGTGTGTGTCATGTTTCATGAGTGTTGTGCACGGAAAAGACCTCTTTCATTTACCGTTCGTAATGTAAAACTCAACGGGAAATACGTTTCGCGGTATTATTATACATGTAGTGGATTTGTTGCGATTAAGCGCAAATTATACTGCTATCTGGAGAGTGTGCGACTTTGAGGGGTGTCGTCGCTTGAAAAGCATGAATTGCGTACGTCTGAAAAGAATGTTTCGTTGGATTCTTAGCTGCTGTACTATTCGTGAAATTGCTCGCCTGTATCCCTTGATATTCCGTGGAAATCATTTGGCTATAAGCACAGCGGCAGAATTTATTTTACTACGTGATCTACATTAGATGGTTCCTTTGCAGTGTTTAATGACTGAATTCGACGAATATGTTGCGAAGTACTCAACTTTGTAATATTATTTTTTTTAAATCAAAGCATTTATTATAAAATATGTGTTACAGCGCGCGAAAATCTTCTAAGGGAAACGCGCGATCACGAAGATAGGCAAATTTATACCGTTTTGTCCTCGAGTGATGACAGCGACGACGACAGTATACGTCGATGGGTACCATTGTGATCTGCAAAACGTAGATTGTCTTACGATTTGGACGGTGACGACGGTGACGATGACGGTGCTGGTACGAGTGTACCGCGATCATGCTAACATGTATCGGGTCCATCAGCGCTTGTGCCATGTACCGACGAGGACACAACTACAAGTGCGTGTGCAACCTCTGTTCCCGCGACAGAGCGTTTAAAGGACGGTCATCAAGCCGAAATTTTTAGTGGATTTACGATGCTTGAAAGTAGCGGAGAGGTTGACGCTGTTTTCATGCCGTCGTCGCCTATAGGGCCTCCGCAGGCGTTTTCGACCCCACGTGCAGATAACGGGAATGACGAGTCGCGTTCGGAAGATTTTTTTTCGTCTCCAGATGTCGAAGCATCTAATCGGGCTTTTATCGGACGATCATATCCGAGAAGTCATTTGGTATGTGTGATTCATCTTAATTATGCTCTGCCGAACGAAACTGTGCAGTGTGCTATCGATGCACGATCAGTATCTGAAAGCAGTGACGAAGATGATGAACCTGCCAATAGCACGGCTACAGCATCAGCAGCGGCAGCCTCTACAAACAATGCTCAGCGCGCAGCAATACAAAACTTTTACTCGCGGCCCGTCTCAGAGGCTGAGCGTTCTTATCATCAGATCGTTGATCGCGCCCGAATGACGTATCATCGGTACGATGAAAGAGATGCTTTTGACAGTAGGATAAATGAGCGTAAGTTTAATCTTTATTTCTGATATTTTATAGTTGGAGTGAATTTTTAATTTACAACATTTTTTTTCATTTTTTTTTTTTAAGAAAGGTTTAAGACGAGTCGAAAATGGCATCGATTCCATAGATTGGTTCAACGCGCCAAATTAAGAGGTTTATATTGATCGTACATACAACGTTCGTAGAGCCCAAGAGTTGCGATGGTTGTATATACAGGCAGAAGACGAAAATTCTCCTCTGTATACGGCGTCGGTCATCGTAGATTTACTGGACCGTGTTCATGAAAGTTTTAATGGGCCGCCAGAAGAATGAATTCAAAAGAAAACATTTATTACTTCGTGCATGTGTGTTTTTAAAAATAAATGAAAATAATAGCTATATGAAATCATAGACTTGTTTTTTTTTTTTTTTTTTTTTTTTTGTAAAACTATTATTGCAGCAGCCTGTAGTGCCTCGTTATCGTCGGAGTTTCAAATGCAGAACAGTGTCGATGATTTCGACTCATCCGAAAGTGTCATAAATACTGCTGTAAACACGCCAACACAGATAGGAGGGGGATCAGAGGTACGTCGCACTATGGGCCCAAATGAGAAAATTTGTGTCAAAATAAAATTGCGCCTCGTATAAATGACTTACGGTCCTGATTTTTTTTTTAAAATGTTGGTGGACTGATGCAGATTAATGAAAAATTATTGACAAAGCCATAATATGTCCGCCCTCACGTGGGTATAACCTCCAAGATTCGAAAAATCAAGTAGAATCCACATGACAACTGACATATGTGAGAATTATTGCAGATTGAACACTTGGAGTGCAGAACATGATTTCTAGCATGTAATTTTATTTTCTCCTCGCCTTGAGAAACTATCATAACCTCAAATAGGTATTTTACTTTTATAATAAAGGAATTTTCGTCATATGAACTGATATGTAAAATTTTAATGAGGTAATAAATACCTATAGTGGATATCATATTTTTAATGGAATAATCTGATTTTCCCATTTTGTCGAAAACCGATCATAACCTCTACTCGAAGTATTTTTTCTATTATGACGTGTAAATTCCCATCATATTCACTAATATTGTAGGTAATTTAACAGGAAATTAAGATCTGAAGTTCAGCTACTATTTTGTCCAATAATTTAACACTCATTGTGTCCAAAAACTGTCATAACCTCAAATACAACTATATTTGCTGTTTTAAAACGTAAACTTTCGTAGCATGAAGTAATATTATTAATCTTTATCAGGAAATAAATACTGAAGGAGCTGCAAATACTTCCTAAGCAATCAACTTATTTCCCATTTAGTCGAAAAAATTGCCATAACCTCAAAACAGAAAATTTACAGATTACAATCGAACGTTGTAATATCCTCACATATTAATGATTTACAAAAGTACATTGAGGATACATCATTTTGCTTAAGCATTTAAAAAATCCCTCCCTTTCACTCTCTCTCTCTCTCTCTCTCTCTCTCTCTCTCTCTCTCTCTCTCTCTCTCTCTCTCTCTCTCTCTCTCTCATGCTTTACATTGTTATATTTGTTAATTCCTCTTGCTCCCTTGCGCTGGATCGCTTGTTCTAGCTGGTTCTCTCTCTCTCTCTCTCTCTCTCTCTATTCGTCTCTATCTGAAAGCTTATGTCCTGTTCACAGATTGCCTTCTGCATTATGTGCCTGAATACCATTTTGTCTTTACTTACTTAAATAAAGATTCCGTTTTTAGTCTAGATACCCATATAATCGCAGAATAAATTATAAACTCATTGTCCTTAGAAATATTATATTTCAATATTTATATAGAATTAAATTAATAAAGTCACGTTGCGTTAAATCTATAGTAGCTACACGATTATCTACACTAGTTAAAAAATCTCTTCCATTAACCATTTTTACATCTGAACGCAAACTAGAAAGCATTTGCTAACATTATTTCTACTCAGTCATCATTACTATCTTCTGGGTCAGTAATATCACTGTACTTTTCTTCACTTTCCATTTCTTCAGTAACAGTGATGTTTGATGAACTAAGAATGTGAAAAAATGATAATTACAGAACTAATTTGAACAGTTTTAGAAACATTTAAAACGTGAGTATTTTTGAAATATTTTCTTACTTTTGAATGAGATTTTTTACGCTCTCCGAAAAAACTTCATGTTTGTGTTTCCTGAGACGTTGTTGTATATACATCATTGATACTTTAGGATCGGACCTATACATTTGTCGATTGAATACGTCAAGGAGTCTTGCTGATCTCTTATACTGACGGGCATGGTTTTTGAAATTTGATCTGTAATACTTGTGTGATGTTTCGTTGGCATCTTCTGAAAAGAAAGCCATTGGCATTGGGAACTGTTTTGCTATATCGACTCCGTGTTTTAATATTTTATGAACAGTTGGACTCATTCTTGACCATGGATACAACTCAAAGTAAAGACTGTATGTTTCGGAGCAAAGTATTTGAACTTTATCAAGGTCTAAAATTTGTTTGCATCTAAATGCAGTTATGATTGTAGAAATGTTTATAACCAATCTTTCATCTAATTCCAAATATTCAGCGAACTTTGTAGGATCACTTAGACATTTCCTTGCTAAATTACCGGTGTTTGTCGTTCCGAACCCTTGTAGCACTTGATCAACTCTAATACCAAAACCTTCGAAAAGTCTTCCTTGCACGTGTCTCTGACGAGTTTCAAACTGACCTGGAAAACGAATTATTGTTTTAAAAAAAAATTCTATTCTAGTTCATCGGTGAGATTTCCTTGCTATAGTTTAGTGGTCAAACTGTAATATTGAACTTCATAACTTGATTACTAAATCATACATAAATAAATTTAAATAAATAAGTTTTCTCTTCATCTAACCACCTTAACAAGCCACATTTTTTCGCGTAATAAAACTAATAGGATTAGGAATTCTGCTTTTTCTCTTTTAAGTTTTCATGAAAACTTATGCCCAACATACGATAGAAAAGCTTGGTTAGAAGTTGTTCTAATGTAACCTTGGAAACGTACTCCCTCATAAGTTAGAAGACAAGCTTTGTGAGCAAGCTGTTTGTTTATAGAAAAATCCACCTAACATTCACTCGATTTCAAGTAATCCACATGACCTTAACACGTAACGATATATTTTAGAGAATGAAATATAATTAGCATAACGTACTTTTTTTATCTTTTGCTACATCCCACAATCGCAGTGACTTTCGATAAGAAATATGCAATAAATGCTCGAAGCTTTTTATCTGACAATGCAGTAAACCAAGTCCATACTTTAGATTTGATAGAATAGGATTGAAGTATTCATCTGGGTTGTTGAATGTGTGGCTTGTTCGTGTACAAATAGGGCAACGAGTTGTGGCTTTATTGCCTACAATCGCATTAAGGCATTTATCATCATACATCGTTTCGTAAACTTCAAAACTAATATTTACTTTTTTTCCATTTGGCATAAGAAATTTGTGAGATTTAAGCGCTTGTATTTCAGAGTGCACTGTTGCATATTCCTTGGCAATCAAATCTTCAGTTTCTTTTTCTAATGCGATATGCTTCGGTCGGCAGAATCGTTCACTTTGAGGTGTTGGGTTTATCCATGAAAATTTGTTTGAATCACTGTGTAGCATGCAAATTAACACGCTGGAAACGAATAATGATTGTGTAGGATTTGAGCAGTTGTTATCAGAATCTTGACACTTTTGTTGAGCATTTGTATGCCCTGATGAGCTATCGAAGCCTACTGTAGCAATTAATTTTAATTGCAATAAATCTTCTTGATCCCAATCTTCAGCAATAGCAAAGCATAATCTTTCAGAAGTTTTATTAAGGAGACTCTGCAATGGTACTGTGACTTCAAGTTCAGAAGCTGTACAGTTTTCTGGACGACATTTAGCCATTGCTTGAGATATAACTTTGTAAGTAGGGTAAATTTTAATTCCTCTAGATCGTGTATCCATGCAGAGAGATCTCCAACTCCTCTTGCTATAGTCATTTTCAAGATAAAATGCTAATCCCGAATCCGGTGAGTGAGCAGATATTCCGTTTTCAAGATCATCGCTATTGCAATTAATTTCTGCGCAATCATTTTCATTTTTGCACAGACGTACTGCCAATTCCAAAACTTCAAGATTATGCTCAGCAAAAATAATAATTTCTTTAGCTTTTCTGTAGAGTGTACTTCTCGAAGCTTCAGTAACAGATGCGCATTTCCTACCACCGCGCCGACTATTTCGCACTATTTTTTTGGGACGTCCAACTTGACTTCTTGGAAGTTTTCGTTTTTTCCTGCAAGAGGTGACATAATGAATGTATAACCATGTAAAATATAAACCTCAACCCTCCAGGAATACATATTTTCCCACTGCTCTAAGGGGTCAAAATCTAAAAATTTTCTTTTCTAATGTAATTTTAAAAATCTTTCTTTTATTAAAAATATATATAATATACACCATTTTTACCTAAAATTATGTATACACTTTATAAAATCATTGAGCAAAATTCATGACATTTCACTACATAAATCAGTGTTTATATTGTCAGCAACCAATTTTTTTATCGAAAAAATCTCAATTAAATATTGTTAGCAACAAAATTTGTTACTAATAATATTTAATTTTTATTTTTGAAATGTCTCTAGCTTAGTCTGTGGGGGCATGTTTGAAGAACATTTTAAGCCTAGGTAGAGTAAAAAAAATGTCTAGATCTTTCAGAAATCCATAGCAAGTGACTAAAACACTGATTTATGTAGTGAAATGTCATGAATTTTGGTCAATGTTTTTATAAAGTATATACATGGTATTTTTCGGTAAAAATGGTTTATATTCTATCTATTTTCAATAAAAAAAATATTTTAAAACTTAAATCAGAAAAAAATGTTAGTAATAAAAATATTTTTTGTTTTTTCGAAGGATTCAAACTAAGCTTGACCCATTAAAAAACAGCTTGAGAGAATTTAGGATACATTATTCTTAGAAAGGTGGGGGTATTGTATTATATATCATATAATCAGAATACTTAATTTTCAGATATAATCAAACAGAATGTAAGTTTTTTCGAGTAAAAAAATTCAAGAAAATTCCGATATTTTTATCTTTGAATAGCTGATAATAGTAAAAGATAGCCCACTGACTATGAATTCAGACTTTTCTTTAGAATTGAGATATCTATAATACTGCTTACATGTTGTCTTCTTAATACTGTCAAGATTAACCTAATCATACTACATATCTAACATATTTATGAAAAAAGTGACAAAGAAATGTGTAAATGGTTGTTGGTCATTGACAACAACTATGGTAGAAATGGTTATATTATTATAAAAATTAATCGAACATGGATATATAGCTTATATGAATCTGGGGAATGCAAAAAAATTATCCTATCTGAAGTAGCATAATGTCTTCTCAAAGATATCTTAAAAATAATTATCAAGTTAATTTTAATTATTTCTATGAAACACGTATGCCAATCTAAAAATTTGGCTTTACTTTCACAAATTGATCTCTATCATTATCAGATATTACAACGACCATTGTATAAATATAAAAAGCAAGAGATTGTCTCTTAATTGTGATCCTTGAACTAATACTGTTTTTTCTCTCAGATAAAGCCAGAATACTTAATAACATGCATAAAAAGTAAATAAGAGTATACAAATAAATTTAATTCATTCTTTGTTTGCAATAATTTAAAAATCATAAAAAATTAATAAAAATATTGAAAAAAATGTACTGGAATATAATTTTTTTTAATATAAAGAGTAAAATGAAAAAATGTATAAAGTTCTTAATATTCCGGTCTTACCCATATAAGAAATAAAAAAAAAGTTAATAATATTATTTAAATCACTTTAAAATGTAATCTCCTCTATTTTACGCCAATTTGAATTACATACGTGTAACATGCTGATTAGGTCAACACAAATATATTATGATTTGCTATTTAGAATAAAATTCTGTTTTATAATTATTGTCACAAACCAACAAAACTAAATTTATACACGAAAAATTTGTTTACAGGATACTTACCCACCCATTGTGAGCGACAAATATAAGTTACAATAAATGTAAATGAGAAATTTATTTTTTGCCGTGAAAAAGGACTTAATCTTTATTTATTCATACCATAGTAACCAATAAACAAAGTATCTTACCGTTGCTATAGAACCGATTCGTACATTCTAAAGTTATTTGTATTGAAATAAATATGATTTTTTAAATTATACAGAATTTTAAATGTAAAAACAAATTTAGAAAAAAAAAATCTTACCTTTCTTTAAAAAATAAATTAAAGGGAAATATAATCCGCATATATAAATTATTAGCTGTATATAATAAAAAATTTTTTGAGAGTATGATTAAAAGTACAGAATAAAAAGAAGAATAATTGAATTGAATTGATTATCTTATAAAACACATTTATTTCAAAGCTATAATTAAGTATTGCCAGAAATAGAATACAAATTAAGATTATTCCATGAAAAACCAAGACAAAGTATTCAGTAAAAAAAATATTTTTTTAAAACAACAGATTATTTAACATCACTTAATATTTAATATGATTTAATAATTATTTAAAATCAATCTAGAAATCGTGTAAATGATTCCATATTGTTTAAAATAAAGGAAGAAAATGTCGAGTTTACTATGTTAACTAGAAGATAGTAGAGAAGTTCATTTCTATCTCAAATAGATTGAAAAAGCAGAGTTCCAAAAACGTTTATTTTTAAAACGTAATATTATTTCTCATAAATAATAAGAATAAAATATATTACATCCGTACTGCAATAAATTAAGGATAATACCTGCATGGAACTGTTCAATTATATTGAGATCAAATCATACAAACAATATTGCTTGACAGCTACAATAAGATTGTAACAATTCAAACGTTTAAGGGGACATAACCACCTTAAAATTATGATAAACTTATCATTACGTTTTAATGTAAAGTAGGTTAATTTTCTGTAATAACTTTATATGAGATCCATTTTTGTAACATATAAAATAAAATTAGGAAATAATTTAATTTTTTGGGGTTAAAAGAGTTTACATAGGCACATAGAAATACTGCAGTTTTTCTAGCTGTCGTGTCATGCTAATCCACATGATGATCGAATTAGACTTGAAGACCACTCATTTTGTTCCTTAGACAGTAAATTTCTAAATTAGTGTGCGGCTTTCTAAGGCTATAATTTAATACTGGGATAGTTTTATTAATACTCCTCTTCTTATTTTAAAGTGATGTCTCTAACGAACAAAAGTCCGATTTGATGATCAGGTGGATCTGAATCATGTGGCAGATGGAAAAACTGCAATGATTCAACGAAACAGGGACAAGAGAGGGAGAGAGGGGAAGAGAGGGAGAAAGAGAGAGAATTAGAGGGAGAGGGTGATAGAGAGATAGAGAGAGTTAGGGAGAGAGAGAGAGAGAGAGAGAGAGAGAGAGAGAGAGAGAGAGAGATAGAAAGAGGGAGATGGAGAGGGACAGATAAAGAGATAGTGAGTTAGAGGGAGTGGAAGATGGAGTGAGAGAGGGAGAGTGAGAGAGATAGAGAGATAGATAGATTGAGAGAGAGAGACAGAGACAGAGTGAGATAGACAGATAGAGGGAGAGAGTTAGAGAGGGAGAAAGTTAGAGGGAGATAGAGAGAGACAGATAGCGGGAGAGGAAGATGGAGAGGGAGAGGGAGAGGAAGAGGCAGAGGGAGAGGAAGGGAGAGTGATAGAGAGATAGATAGATAGAGGGAAATTAAGAGAGAGAGAAAGAGAGAGAGAGAGAGAGAGAGAGAGAGAGAGAGAGAGAGAGAGAGAGAGAGAGAGAGAGAGAGAGAGAGAGAGAGAGAGAGAGAGAGAGTGAAAGGGAGGGATTTTTTAAATGCTTAAGCAAAATGATGTATCCTCAATGTACTTTTGTAAATCATTAATATGTCAGAGGATATTACAACGTTCGATTTTAATCTGTAAAAGTTTCTGTTTTGAGGTTATGGCAATTTTTTCGACCAAATGGGAAATAAATTGATTGCTTAGGAAGTATTTGCAGCTCCTTCAGTATTTATTTCCTGATAAAGATTAATAATATTACTTCATGCTACGAAAGTTTACATTTTAAAACAGAAAATATAGTTGTATTTGAGGTTATGACAGTTTTTGGACACAATGAGTGTTAAATTATTGGGTTATTGGGTAGTAAATAGTAGCTGAACTTCAGATCTTAATTTCCTGTTAAATTACCTAGAATATTAGTGAATATGATGGGAATTTACACGTCATAATAGAAAAAATACTTCGAGTAGAGGTTATGATCGGTTTTCGACAAAATGGGAAAATCAGATTATTCCATTAAAAATATGATATCCACTATAGGTATTTATTACCTCATTAAAATTTTACATATCAGTTCATATGACGAAAATTCCTGTATTATAAAAGTAAAATACCTATTTGAGGTTATGATAGTTTCTCAAGGCGAGGAGAAAATAAAATTACATGCTAGAAATCATGTTCTGCACTCCAAGTGTTCAATCTGCAATAATTCTCACATATGTCAATTGACATGTGGATTCTACTTGATTTTTCGAATCTTGGAGGTTATACCCACGTGAGGGCGGACATATTATGGCTTTGTCAATAATTTTTCATTAATCTGCATCAGTCCACCAACATTTTAAAAAAAAAATCAGGACCGTAAGTCATTTATACGAGGCGCAATTTTATTTTGACACAAATTTTCTCATTTGGGCCCATAGTGCGTCGTCGGTCTGGTCGTCGTCAAAGTAGCGATAATGACAGCTCTACCACCCAAAGCAGCAGCGGCAGCAGCCGTAGCAGCAGCGGCCCCCGTAGTAGCAGCAGCAGCAGCCGGAGTAGTAGTGGTGAGCGTAGTATACATAGCAACAGTAGTGTGCATCGTGAGGAAAGTACGCATAGCGGTGACGAGCAATGTGTACACAGCGATAATGATAGCGTCGAGAGTAGCGTTAGAGAAAACGATAATAATATGGGTATTTAAGGTCCACGTGTTCGATTTGCTACCATAGAAGTGCGTAATCACTATGTACGTAGATTTCGTGTAAATGGTGTGCGTATAGTCATGTGTGTGTTAGAGACTATGCCTGAAAATTTTGATACTATTTTGTGGCTTGAGTTAGTAATGCGCGATACTCACGCGTATTTAGTATAGATAGGCGTTACGATAAATAGTGAAAATTTCACGCATGGTTCAGCTGGTATTTCCCTACGGTCAGTCGCAAATTTTTTCGTTAATGATTTATGGATGTTTGTCAGCGGAGTAACGCAAAGCAATGAAAATTTCGAAATAGACGATAATTTTTCTATTGAAGCTACGTACGTGGAGGTGCCGCTTGGGGCTAGACGAAAGAAAAGTTTTGGCATAAATATGCTGGGTCAACGGTCTTTAATTTCCATCATTCAAAACTCTGAAAATTTTTGCTTGCCGCGAGCATTAGTTGTTGGTGAGGCTTTTGTTAAATTAAAAGAAGGCACGACGAAAAAAGCATGGTCTGTAATACGTGACAGTCGTCGCGCCTCACAAAAGGAGCGCGCGTTAGAGTTAACTGCTGCAGCTGGCGTTACAATACCGCCGGCTGGGTGTCTCTCTCTCTCGCCAAGAAACTAAAACACCCTCTCTCCTCTCAGAGTTTTTTAGTATCCGATGAGAGAGTGGGGATAATTTATTCTCTCTCTATTATGTTTTGGAATGCCTATAACTGTCTCTACTTTTTTATTTAATTTTTGTTTATTTATTTTTTTTTTTACTTTACAGTTTATGCTGATAGAACAATTTCATGAGTTTGACGTTGTGCAATGCACAAGTCGTCTTATAGCTTGGATTATGATTTGTGCATACTGTGACGCATTCCGATTTGAGAGTAGTCATGTCCATCCGTTTTCCACCTGATGCCTTGATAATTATGTTTGGGCCATTTGTTTTCCCTTTGCATTATCTGAGAGTTTTTTCCATGAGAAGGGATTTTTGAATGTTAGAATAATAGGATCTGCACTATTTTCCTCGAGAGGTATGATTGCTAATTCCTTTAGAATATAATCTTCTTCGGTTTGCTTGAAACCAGTCAGGTCTACTGCATACTCCATTTTTCTGTGCAGTCTAGACGAGCTTCTTGACATTTCCACTGATAGGATTGTACTGAACGATGCGATCGTGTAAGATTAGGCAGTATGCTGAAGTGTTAGCAGAAAAATCTTTTTTAGCCTCAAACTCCAGACGTACATCGACAGAAGCGCTCTTGAGAGATTCGTTTTGTCGTGAACAGTCAACAACTATGAGTGGTTCATTCTTGATGAACGTAGGCTTTGTCAGCAACGGCTGCGGATCTCTTCCATAGTATGATTTTTGAATATTAGCATACATATCATAGAGAATTGCATACTGATTGTTATATATTTCGAGATTCATATTGTTGTATGGATAATATTGTGAATTTAAGAAAAGTTTCACATTACTTATCTCACAATGATCAAATCTACTGGCATTTGCAGTTCTTGCAGCTTTTCTCTTTGTTTGTAGTCCGAGAATTACAAAACGAGGTTTCTCCAATTGATTTGAAGTTTTCACTGTCCAGACGTGTTTATTCGTGCTTGGAAGAAGAGGATATTCAAATATCTCCCAAAAACGAAAACACATAGAGATGGGGTTATCCTTACCAATGAAATTCAATAGCTGGATTTTTTGTTTATCTGATGCAATAACATATGGCATTAACCATTCTATCTTCGATATTTTTACTTCACAATCTTCATAAGTAGTTACACCAGATGATGTAGTTGCATGCAGAATTATTGCATTTAAGTTGCTTCTCGATCTTGTAAGAATGAGCTCCTGCTTCATATTAATTATAATTTTTTTATAGTCTTCTGCAAAGCCCAAGATCATACTCAGCGGAATCGCTACGTCAAAGTTTCCCTTTTCATCGACAAACGTTTTGGTATCTTCTTCATCACCAAGCCAGCCTGCGTTTCCTAGCATGTTATTCTGATTCGAAGTCCATCCTTTCATGAGAATGCTCAAACCAACATTTTTACTTTTATCTATCTCCACAACATTAATTTCATAACAAATTTCATCAAACAGATGACAAATGCCATTGTTCACGAATTTAGCTTTAGTTGGTGCTGTTGAAACATCTTTCAGTTTCAATTTTCCACATACGTGGATAGAACTACGCAATGGTAAGAGGCATATAGATATTGATGTTGTATAGAAATACGAATTTCATCACTATTATCAAAGCTTAATGATGAGTATGATTGATGGGCGTGTACCTCGTAATGAGCAATAGACTCATCAAAGACGACACCTGATTGAATGCTTAGAATTTCGTCCATTTTTCTGGAAGCAGCAAAGAATTATACACGTGAATTTTTTCCACGAAC
Source organism: Trichomalopsis sarcophagae (assembly GCA_024372645.1). Classification (NCBI taxonomy): domain Eukaryota; kingdom Metazoa; phylum Arthropoda; class Insecta; order Hymenoptera; family Pteromalidae; genus Trichomalopsis; species Trichomalopsis sarcophagae. Next base: position 53,032 of record QLSS01000490.1, on the reverse strand, counting down.
TTTTAGTCCTAGGCTTTTCAGAAACTGAATGCACTTCCGTGTTAACGGTTTGAGTTTCTTCGGTCGACTGATGACTGGTTGACATGATGGCTGACTTATATATGTTCCAGAATTGTAAACGATACCCATTATACAGATTTGATGTGGAGTTTAATAGTGATTTCCTCTCCTCGAAAATTCACTAAATTTCCATCCTGATCTACAATTCGAATTTGTAGATGATTTATGCACTTGACACTGAGTGGTAGATATATCACATGAGACGGAACTTCTAAGATTTTATATCCTGGAGGCACTCTGGGAAATAACTCATGGATTGTATGAACTTTCTTATTATTGATGTAAGCACCTGCAGTAATGTTGTACTCTACTCTGAGTGCATTGATTCTCAATATTTTCACATGTAAATCAGAGCTGTGTTGAATGTTCTCTTTGAGAATGCGAGGAGCGAAGCCAAGGAGACGGCCTATTGAATCGTGAAGTTTGAGATTTATCTGATGACTGCAGAGAATATCACTTTTGAGAGTATTGTTGTTAGCTTTCAAGGAAAATTCAATTACTTTGGATTTCAAAGTTTCTTGTAAAAATTGATTTATAGCATCAATTTCATAGCTACCAGTAGGGATAGTGATAATATTATCTTTGCTCAAATGAAGTTTATTATTTGAATGGTCAACATTGGGAATAGAGTTGAATGTTAAAAGTCCAACTAAACCCAAGACAAAATGTTTATGCTTTGGTAGAATCCAGAAATTCGATATGGCGGCTAGAAAATGGTGCCTGAAGCGCAAAATTTTGCCCAAATTTTCACGAATTTTTTTCTCGAATATAATGCATTCGACGAAAAAATCAATAAGAATAAAAAGTGCTTAGAATCAGTTAAGGAATATGTCTAAATTTTTTCACTGAGTTTTGAGCAACTTTTTTATTTTTGCCAATTGGCAATTTATGACAAATTGGAAAAATTCATCGAATCGTCTCGAAAAAATTCAGATATACTTCTTGGTCAATTCTAAGTACTTTTTATTCTCTAACTTTTTCTTATATAACACTTTGTTTTTAAGTAAAAAATCAAAAACCTTAAAAAATTTGAGTTATGCAACTTTTGGAATTGTTTCATAAACTATATTGGATTCTCAATCGAAAAAGTCTGAATTTAATTACTATATTCAATTTGCCGAATTTTGCCAAAAAATTTTGTAATGTTTTTATCTGAATTTCAAAATAGTGAATCATCATTGAATGTTCATAAATCGATTTTGAAGAATCTTTAGTTTATTCACTCTTTGTCTACTATACTGTTAGTATTCTAAATATTAGCGTTAATATTTTACTTATGCATTTAGCTTTTCAAGTTTTAAAATTGTAATGGCTCCAAAACGCTGGAGAAATGTATTCCAAAGAACTTGTACTTGTACTCGAAAAGATATTCCAAAGAAGTAATATCAAAAATAGACATACCTTTTCCTAATGCATTTCATCTTTATAATAGGTTTATGGGAGGGGTTGATGTTCATGATAGCCATTGCAATGTTGTTATGCCATGCATTCGATCAAAAAAGTGGACGTGGGTGGTTTTTATTAGATTACTTCAGGCCGCTGTCACCAATGCAGTAAGACTTTTGTGCTATTCCAAGTCACAAAAAAAGTTCAAAAGAATTTCTGATGGATATTGTGAAATACTATCTGACTAGACCTAAAGTTGATGACATTGTTCATGAAACAGTATCTCTCAAACAATAGAAGCTCTGCTGTTGCAAGCCATGTGTCATTAGGACAAACAAATTTTGCGAAAAATGCAATAATTTTTATTGTAAAACGTGTTTTATAAAAAATCATAACAGTTCCTAAAAAAAATAAAAATTATAAAACTATAAAAAATCAAAAACATAAATAAAACCCTAATAAAAAGCAAAAAAAAAATAAATAAAAAGATAAAAAAAAGACAAGATGCTTTGACTCATTCACCTCCACGTGGTGTCGGAAACGTTGTACATCAACGGCTAAGAAATGAGAATTTTTCAATGCGAAAATCATATCATCGCGAATTTGACAGATACTCGGGCACAAATTTGAAGTAAATTTGGTCATAATTGACCAAAAAGTGCATATGGAACAAAAAGTTTTTGATTTTTTTTTTTTTTTGAATTTCAAAAAATCTTAAGAATTTTAAGGTTTTTGATTTTTTACTCAAAAACAAAGCGTTATATAAGAAAAAGTTAGAGAATAAAAAGTACTTAGAAATGACCAAGAAGTATATCTGAATTTTTTCGAGACGACTCGATGAAATTTTCCAATTTGTCATAAATTGCCAATTGGCAAAAAAAAAAGTTGCTCAAAACTCAGTAAAAATTTAGACATATTCCTTAACTGATTCTAAGCACTTTTTATTCTTATTGATTTTTTCGTCGAATGCATTATATTCAAGAAAAAAATTCGTGAAAATTTGGGCAAAATTTTGCGCTTCAGGCACCATTTTCTAGCCACCATATCGAATTTCTGGATTCGGGACCAAACTGAATTTAAAGTACAACTCATTTATGCACTCATAGTTGAAAAATAAAGTTCCGTCCTTAACGTTAACACAACAAGAAATTGGATTTAAAAAAAAAAAGTATCGAAATTTTGCATTTTTTTTTGTTTAAACGTCGCCATATTGGATTTTTGAGTGAAAAATACGCAATTCTGATACCAGAAATGGAAAGTAGAGAAAAAAATACTTAAGAAAAAGTATGTTTGCTTTGAATATATCCGTGGAATATGTGATAGATTTACGGTTGAAAACAGAGTTACGATTTCTCCGTTTTGGACGTTAATGGGTTAAAATACAACATGAGATCTTTAGGAGCTTTAAGATCGCCAAAACTATCAAAATAAATCACTTCAGGACCACGTTTGCGATAGCAAATCCAGTGAGTGCCCCTATTTTGAAAGTCGACCATGTTTACCACTGCTGTTTCATTATGCCATGAATAAGCTTGCGAGAACTTTTACTTGTTGACATTGACTTTTTAGCTGCAGTCACTAACTTATTAAATTTCAGTCCCATTCCAGTTTTTCCTTTTAATTTCATAGCATTGCTAACAGCAAAAGCAAAAGCTTTTTCACCAAGACTAGCATCCTTAGCTCTAACACGTTGCATAGCTTCCTCAGCAAGCATCTTGTCAGCAGCTTTACGATCTCCGTTTTTATCTGAGTAAGCTATGTCGTGTTTTTTACAATCCTAATCAAGCGGATTAATGCCAGGATCTCCTCTTTTCATTCGCTTTTTCAATTTGGTTCCGGGACCGCAGTATTGATATCCAGGAAGATGCATTTCAACAGGTAAGATATTGATAACTTTATCAAGCAATCCATAGCCTTTCGGCTGTTTCTGAGATTTATGTATGATCATCTCTCTTCGAGCGTTAATTCACAACTAACGTTCATGGTATAAAACGAGCGTTTATATTTCGAGACCTCAATGTTATATTTGACTCTGTTGAGTGAACATGGATATTACCGAGCAGAACGTCAAACTCCCCGTGACAAATTTCGATTTTGGAAAAGAGAAGAGAAAAAAGCGTCATGGGGAATTACTACCAGATAGTATACGAGCAGTTTTCTGTGGGCCATCAAACTGTGGAAATACAAATAGTTTATTAGCTTTAATTACATACCCCAATGGTCTAAGGTTTGAGAATTTGTATGTATACTCTAAATCCTTGAATCAGCCAAAGTATCAATTTCTCAAAAATGTCCTGTATCCGAATGAACTCTCCGAGTATCATATCTTCCGTTCAGTGAGCATGAATCTGTAGTATCTCCAGATGAAGCCCTTCCAAATTCAATAATGATTTTTAATGATGTGGCATGTGAGAAGCAGGATAACGTCAGAGCATTCTTCTGTATGGGGAGACATAAAGGTGTAGATAGTTTCTATCTATGTCAATCTTATGTTCATATAGGAAAACATCTGATTTGGGATAATGTCATTTGTTAGTAATTTATGGACAAGATGATGTAAATCTTAAACATATCTATGAAGATCATGTGAATACCGATTTAACTTTCAACGAATTTCGGAATCTTTGTTCTGAATGTCGGAAGAATGATAAATATGGATTCATCGTTATTGACAAAGATAGACCGATGAATGAGGGTAGTTACAGAAAAGGATTTGACTGTTTTGCAATAAAAAAGGAATTATGAGTCTTAAACTTCAGTTGTAGACATCGCCACGTAAGCATGTCAGACTTCACAAAAGAGAAGAATGTTCTTAGCGAGCTCTTGAGAGCTCGTGAGGCTATTAAGAATAAATACACTTTATTAAAACAGGAGAAAAATGACTTTGAAAAACCAGTCATCACACCACTTGAGAAACTTGTTGAAATGAAAAGTGAAAGCCCACTGCAGCAACCATTTAATCATATTTTGGATAAAAACAGCAGCAGTAAGAAAATGAAAAAACGAATGGGAATTGATGGATCGAGTTTGCTCAACGATCAAAATAAGAACAATAAATCAAGTTTAATGGATTATACTGTTTATGATGATGATGATGATGATGATGATGTTTTTGATACAATAACCAATTCTACATTTAAATCCGCGAGTGGAAAAAATGAATCAGCTGAAGACTTTTTATCAATGCTAGAACGATTGATAATATATACGGAGTGCGAAAGGTTGATGAAGTGTATATGATTAGTGATTCAGAAATTGTATTTGATGATAAATATGTCAAAGTCAGAAATGAAAGTTATCCTAAAACGAATGGACTAATGGAATTGCTATTTAAAAAATATCCGGATGATCTTCTTCTGAGCTCATCAGATTGTGCAAATTATCGCAAGATTTTGGAAGCAACAAATACTCATCGAAAAAAATTCAGCAGAGATGAATCTATACGAATGTCGAGAAGTAATAAATTTAAGAATGTTTTAGCACCAATGTTCCGCAGCACTCCACGTAAAAAGAACGTAAACAGCAGCGGAGGAGGACTTATACCTAAATATAAAATAGCTAAGAAAAATTCTTCCATTGATCTCGTCTACTGGGATGATCCAAACGAGCTTACTCAGAGACTTCGATTATTGATTGCCGAACGATCAGCTGGAAATAATAATCACGTCAATGAATTCCAGTCGATTATTGGGAATTACGCGAAGCTGGGCATATATATTGACATGCAACTTTCTATTTTGCATCAGTATTACCATGAGTCTCGATGTGTTTGGAAGAAAACTTGAGGGCTCGCAAGTGAGTCGCGGTCCTCCAGGCATTGGTTTCAATTGTACAGCGGAAGGTGATTTTGATTTAGAAAATAAGCGACTTTGCAACCTAGGACAACCCAATCATCTAAACGATGCAATCACCTTGCACTCACTGAAAGTTATTCTACAAACTGAAATAAATTATAAAGCTGCTAAAATTGCTGGAATTGGTAAAGTTATAGAAGAATATAAGCATCAAGTTGAAAAACAGCAATTGGAAGTGAATGGAAAATTGCGTTATCTTTATAGTACAACTCTTCGCAATTACTCTGGTGTTGATTATATCATTGAAGAAGTGAATAAACAAAGTTCGTATAGACGAATTTCCAGATCAATTTTCATCTACTGTAAACGATGAGGGAACATCAAAGAGTAGCTGAAGAGCTGCACAAGCCAGCACGTCGGCGATACAAGAGAAGATAATATGACATACGTGGAATAGACGAGACTTGGCAAGCTGATCTTGTAGAAATGATACCATATTCTAAAGAGAACAAAGGTTTTCATTACTTACTCACTGTCATAGGACCCTCATGTCCGCATGAGTCGGCCGAGCCATGCCTTCTGCATGTCCGACGTTTCTAATTATAATAAACAGGACCCTTCTGACCCTGGTTGTAACACGCGATCAACGACAGTAAGCAAACGAAGTTTTCTCCGTTCCTTCTTTTCTGCTGAAATGAAATGAATGAAAAAAAATTATCTTACCTGATTTTTCGCTCTCTTGATCACTTTTGACTGCCGACGGAGAGCGAGGGTCCCTGGTGGCTTCCTAGCTGGTACTGTGGCTGCGGCTGTGGTTGCGCGTTTGGCTGCGGTGGCGGCTTCTGCAGCTTTGGCTTCTGCTGCGGCTTTGGCTGTGGTTGCGGCTTCGGCTGCGGCTTTGGCTGTGGTTGCGGCTTCTGTTGTAGCTTTGGCTGTGGTTGCGGATTCTGCTGCGGCTTTGGCTGTGGTTGCGGCTTCTGCTGTGGCTTTGGCTGTGGTTGCGGCTTCTGCTGCGGCTTTGGCCGCGACTGCTGCTTTGACTTCTGCTGCGGCTTTGGTTGCCACTGCTGCTTTGGCTTCTGCTGAGGTTCTGGCTCTGGCTTTAGCTGCGGTTGTGGCTTTGGCTGCGGATGCGACTTCTGCTGCGACTGCTGCTTGTTGCTGCGTGTTTTGCTCCTGTGGAAGCTGCTGCTGATGGTGCATCTCTGATAAGGATGTTATACTTTTAAACATCTGCTGCATCACACCAATCGACGGAAGTCGCTGCTGTTGTTGCGACCCTGATGAGGCGGCCGCATTCTCATTCAGCTGCTTCATCGCAGCAGTTAACTCGGCTGGTAGAGCTGAAGAATATAACAAAATTAATTAAATTAAAAAAATATTGCAAATAAAATCTAAACTAATGTAAAAAAATAACACTTACACTTTGTTAAAATGGAATCATCATTAATTCCATTCGATGTCCAGGACATCAACTGCCACATCACATTAAAGAGATGGACAATTATTTTATAGCCGTTGACCTTCTCAAAATCTGCCTTTATGCAGCATGTTTATTCCTTCCATCTTCTCACACTTTGAATTGAAGAATGAACTTGAAAACGAAGAGTGAACTGACTGACGAAGCATGCACCAGGTCCTTAAATACGGTGGACAGCGAAGCTTCCCTTACCACTTCAATTGCCAAAAGTCCTTCGATTGGCGAAAAAATTTCCACTTTCTTCTCATAGAACCTCCCTTAGACACTTCTCACTGGAATTTTCAAAATCTCCTCCCTCTCAGCAAAATTTGACCATCCCTCAATCACTCGAGTGCACACCTACGCTTTCTTGGAGAGAGAGAGAGAGAGAGAGAGAGAGAGAGAGAGAGAAAGAGAGCGATCATCGTTGACTGTCTATACCTTAAATTTTTATGCGAGAGTCTTCAGCACGTATCCGACTTATCTGTGTGAAAATTCAAAATCCTAGTTCTTGAAACGCACACACGTACATATTAACTTGGCGGATAATCTATCTGCAAATCTGCAAGCAATCGGCCAGATGTGTATACTTGCGCGTAGGCTAGCAAGCGATCGGGAAAATATGTTTACCTGAGCGAGTAGGGGGGCGGGTCAGATGTGCATAGGTACGCGCAGATAAGCATGCGGTATCGAGGAAGTACATCTGCGTGAGATTGTGAGAAAGGCGGTCTAATCTGTGTGAAAATTCAAAATCCTAGTTCTTGAAATGCACACACTTGTGCTAAGAATAAGATTATCTCCGTATGTAAGCAAGCGGTCGAGGAAATGTGTATACCTGCGCTATCTATTAAGCGTAAGATTATCTCTGCTCGTGACAATCTAACGTGGAAACAGCTTTGAGGGTTCTTCACTTCACGAGAGCGAGCAGATGTGCTTATTATTCTTGTTATTATCTTGACTGCTATCTTATAAGGGTACATTTACACACTATCCACCACCTTCGATTTTCACACGTTTCTCGAAATGCTATAGGCGTTCCAAATATATTTGGAGAGAGGGAGGACCATCCCTCTCTTTCTTCGGGTACTAAAACATGAGGGGGGATGTTTTCGTATGCGGCAGAGAGGGAGAGCCCTTCCCACTCTTTCATCGGGTACCAAAACACTCTGAAAGGAGAGGGGGTGTTTTAGTATGCCTATGTTCTGGTATGCCTATAGCCTATCTACTGCTGTATAAAATGCGAGCGGATACGCGTTTGCATACTCCAAATCTGTGCGTTGTTCAACATTTGTGTATGGACTGTCTGATACGCGCCGATGATATGGAAATACGCTGCGACACCTGCGGTATACGCGAACACATCTTTCGAGAAAACGTCATAAAGCATTTCATTGAATTATACGTTCGTGAAAAATCGGTGTTTGAGCGTATTGCAACTGCTAGTGGTTTCGATGCCAGTTTATTTTGAAGTGTTTAGTCGAAGAGTGTGAAAATGACAATCCTCGTGTCGTGCTCAATGGGAAAAATATCGTTTTGATACAATGTGGTCGTACCAAATTTATTGACAGTCTAAATTATTTTTTAGTCTAAAAAGGTCTTCCCGCATTTGTTTAACATCCCCGAGAACAAAAATTACGTCGGTCCTCTACCCGACGAAAGATTTTACGCTCCAGATTCTATGTCTGTCAAAGAGCGACAAGCGTTCTACGCGTGGTATAACAACGAAACTCGGCGTGATTATGTTTTCGATTTTCAAAAAGAAATGTTAGAATACTGCCGTATGGATGTGGAGATTTTGCGACGCGCCTGTGTTGTTTTTCGAGAGATATTTCTGAATGTGGGTAAAATCTGTCCATTCGTTGAAGCAACTACTATAGCAAGTGCTTGCTCGCTTGTGTACAGAAAAAATTTCTTATGCGATAAGACTATAGGTATTATACCTGCTAGCGGTTATCACCGAGGTGACAAACATTCTCTAAAATCTATAGAGTGGTTGGTTCAGTGCGAACGCGTGTGGTCGAGAAATCATTCACGCGGGGCGTGCTCGAGAGTTTCGATTACCCGAGGATTTTCTAGTGGACGGATTTTTACCACCTTTAAATAGAGAGCATAAAGGCACGGTATACGAGTACGAGGGTTGTTACACGCACGGCTGCCCGAAATGTTTTGATAAAGCGCGTGAGAAATCGCTGGCTTATGGTCGCACCTTTAACGCCGCATACGAAAACACAATGTCTAAATTGCAAAAAAATGCGGGATTGCGGCTACGATGTTCGTAGTATATGGGAATGCGAGTTTGACGAGGTGAAATTGTGAAACCAAGAGATCGCCTCCTACGTGAAAAATCATCCTCTAATGAGTCGAATAACTTTAAATCCGCGAGATGCATTTTTTGGAGGGCGAACAGAAAACATCATACCTTTTTACAAAGTCAAGGACGGCGAGAAAATCAAATATACAGACATTTGTTCGCTGTACCCGTACATCTGTAAGCGTGAAAAATTCCCAATTGGTCATCCACGTATTTTCGTAGGTGAAGAGTGTCGCGAATTGATTGGCGGTGATTACAACAATCTTGACGGTGTCGAGGGCTTGGTCAAGTGCAGAGTTTTACCGTCGCGAAATTTGTATATGCCGCTGCTGCCTGTTAAAATGCACGGTCGCCTCCTCTTTGCGCTGTGTCGCTCTTGTTGCACCGAAGATCGTCATCAGGAGCAAATAACGAATCGTGAGTTTACCGGTACTTGGGTGGCGGACGAGCTGTGCAAAGCCGTTGAGCTCGGTTATCGCATAAGCGAGATATACATCATTTGGCAGTACGACACGACGCGCTTCGATGGTATGAAAGGTGGACTCTTTGCGCAGTATATAAATCTATTTTTAAGATAAAACAAGAAGCCTCCGACTGGCCCAGCTGGTGTATCAAAGAAAATGCGAAAGCGCGGTATTTAGCCGAGTACGAGCGCGATGAGGGTATCTTTCTAGATCGTGAAAAAATTAAGAAAAATCCTGGATTACGAGCTGTTGTCAAACTTTGTTTAAATAGTTTATGGGGTAAATTCGGTCAGCGCACAAATATGAAACAATCCACTGTTGTCAAATCACGCGAAAATTTGTTGAAGCTTTTATTTACTACCGATAAGGGGGTTTTTGACATCTTACCTATCAATGACGATATTCTGTATGTAAATTGGCAATTCAGAGAAAAAGCTGTAACATCGACACCCTATACGAATGTCGTCATAGCAGCGTACACAACGGCACAGGCACGCCTCGAACTGTATGGTTACTTGGAAAAACTAGGATCGCGCCTACTATACTGCAATACAGACTCGTGCATTTTTGTGAAAAATGAAAACGACGCGTCCGAATATGATCCGCCAATAGATAATCTCTTAGGTGCTATGACGGATGAGTTAAGAAGTTATGGCGAGTGTACGTACATAGAAACCATGATGTCTGCAGCGCCGAAATTTTACGCTTTTCGGCCAATCACACCGGACACCGGTGCCATTATAGAATGTTGTAAAGTCAAAGGTATACATCTAAATTACAATAATTCTTTAAAGATACATTTTGACAGCATAAAATCTCTAATTAACGATGAATTTGGTGAAAATGCCGACAAAAGCGACAACGTCAAGGACAAGCAATCAATTAAGGTACACTTTTCAACAATAAGGCGCACACTTACGCACGAGGTTGTAACTCGCGACGAGTTCAAAACTTCTAGCGTTGTTCTTAAAAAAAGACGATATGTGTCGAAAAACTGTTCTCTTCCTTTTGGTTATAAAAAATATCTAGTCCATTGTAAGATACGTCTACATCTCCATAAATATGATTAAAAATAAAAGAAAAGCCTTCTGTATTCTTATCTATACGGTAGAAGTAAAAAAATAAATATATTTATTATTACTCATCACTCCAAAAATCAGCTTATTACCGTGGTGGCCGATGATCAGCTGGTCACACCGCGTGTAGTAGGCTAGAGAGCAGCGGTCGCGTCGTTTCAGCTTATCTTGCGCTTGCCCGCCCGGTAAAACAGCTGATAACGAGGCACGCGATAAGCCGACTGTGACGTGCCTCGACCGCACCGCCGCCGCCTCGGGAATCATCGACAATAAAACAGGTGGATGTTAGTTTGTTTTTGTCAGTAACAAAGATGGATATTCGTTGGAACCATCCGTTCACATGCATCGTATCGGCCCCAACGATCTGTGGAAAAACCGTATTCGTAAAACGGTTTCTCGCTAATCTGCCTGAAATGTGCAACGTGCGCTTTGATCGCGTCTTATTTTACTATGGCAAATAGCAAGATACGTATAGGAACGAATTCAAAATACCCGGTAATTTGAATATAGAGTTTAGGGAAGGATTGCCACAGGCGCCACAGCCAAGCGACTATTTCAACGATAACGATAAGAAAAAATTGCTAATTTTAGACGACTTGATGCGCGAATCTTCTAACAGCGTAGTACTCGATTTATTTGTACGTGGCTGTCATCACAAAAACACATATATATATTTCCAAATCTTTTTTACAAAAGTGAAAATAGGCGTGATTTATCTCTCAATTCGAATTTTATCTTTCTATTCAAGAACCCTCGCGACCGTGCGCAAATCCAGTACCTACACTTCGAAATTTTACACTAACATGAAGCACGCCAGAAAAATGATTGTTGTACCGGAGACGATGGCTGAGCGTTTACAAAACACCACCTGGCTTACGACTATTCAGCAGTAGCAGCAGCAACACGCGATACTAGCACCACCAACAACCGAGGGTAGTGTACAAACGCCTGGGGATAACTTATCACGACTAGACGCGAAAATGCATGAGATTCTTAATTCGAAAAAATTTATCAGTGAAGAAGAAAAGTGTAAAAACTACTTGCAAGCACTGCGACGATTTCTGTTCTTCAAGGAAAGCGAATAACTCGAAGAGCCTAGCGATGAAAATCTCGCGACACAGCTGTCGGAAGACAATATTATCGAAAGTGTGCCAAAAGTTCATCAGAAAAAAAGCACGCTTGATACTTAAACACTGGCAGGCTAACGAGTCCGATCGGCTCAAATGGAACAACACGGGCGGCGTTATCATAGACGGTTGTCTCGTGCCTCAATCGAATATAGCAGACTTACTGAGCGATATATTGATAAAGCCAAATAAAGATACCCAGTATTTTAATCCAATTTCAATTTGCAAAGTTTATCGCCAGCTCCGAAACGCCGAATGAATTCGTCGGGAATACGCACGTTTCCAAAGTGATTAGACAAATATCGGCTCGAATAAAGATGGCAAAGCGCAAAAGTACGGGTACAGTAGCCACGTCACCGCCACACAGTGTGCCCAAATGGGTATTTTAGTTTCAAAATAAAATCAAGAGAAGCTAAATTAGAAAAATTAATGGATGGACTGAAAGAAGAGTTTAATTCTCTTTCAAAAAACGATCCATTAAAAGTCTCAATTCTAACAACATTGCCTGATTGTTGGTCATTACGAAATATTATGGAGGAGTTTAATGTTTCTATGAGAATGACAAAAAAGGCAAGAGATTTAAGACATCAATGTGGTATTGTAGCAACTCCTGAACCAAAAAAGGGAAAGTCTTTATCTGAGAGTACTATTAACGAAGTTGTGCAATATTATAACTCCGATATCAACAGTCGCATTATGCCAAATAAGAAAGATATATTGAAAATCAAAAATGGTGGTGAGGTAACATATGTGCCAAAAAGATTACTTTTATTAGACGTAAAGGTTTTGTACAGGAATTTCAAGAAGGAACATGAAGAAATACCAATAAGTTTTAGTAAGTTTGCGGAGCTTCGGCCTCAATCGTGTATTTTAGCAATTTAGCCTCAAACTTTTAAGGCAATGTGTGATAGTTCCAATTTGATTAAACTAACAACAAATTTGCAATATCCGTTGCAAGGTTATGCTGATTGCATTCATTTTTTTATGCAGAAATGCCAATGATGATTGTCACTTAGGATTGTGCCAACGATGCCCAAAATTATCAGATTTCGAAGAGTATGCCACATCTGTCCTACTGGAAAACGATGTTGAAGACATGTCAATATGCCCTTGAGATAACATTCTTTTGCTTTTGCTTTTGGACTGATTTCTTGCGAGTTTTTCTCGTCTTGCAATCCTACGTTAATGTATATATAAAATTTTCAATATTTTTATTATCGATTTCCAAAAATTCTCTAAAATTTTCTGGCTTATTTTTCTCTTTGTTATTTTTGTTTATTATTTCCACCTGAGTATCATTACTGACTTCATATTCTGTAGTTATTGTATTCAGGACTGTTTTCACATCATCGTAAAAAGTAATTTCTATCGCTATTTCATTTTTTCGAAATCTTTTGTATTGTAGAAATTTTCTGCCTCGTGATCGATACTTTTATTTACACTGATAAGTTTATTACTCTGATGAGTTATATTTTCTTGACATTTATTTTCAGCTTTACTTTCGCTCCACTTATTTTCATTTACGCACACATATATATCATTTTTATCAATGATTTTTTTTTCAAATTCTATTGAGAAATTTCTTTTTATCGTTATTTATTCGCACTCTTGCATTCTGATCTTTGTTTTGTACCTGTTCCATATACGTGTATATCTTCTTGGTTAGTCCACTTAGTTGTTTTAATTTTATGTCATTTATCTCTAAATATCCTTCATCTAAGCGTAATTTACTTTCTCTGAGTAATTTAATAACTAAAATGCCATCGTACGGAATGTCGAATTCCTCTGGTGCAATATGAAAACCAAAATATTTATTATTTATTGGTTGTTCAACTATTCCTAGAGTTTTTATCTGCTTGCTTGTTATTCCTGTCAACAATATTTTTTTTATCTTGTAATTGCGCCGCCGGAGAAATTTTACCTAATTTAATTATATTTATCTGTGCACCACTATCAACGAATAGGCTACAGGATTTGATTGTGTACGGATTTGCAATTTCAATGTATTCTAATCGATCATCTAACTTTGTGTGATATACTTGTGTGTGATGTACTAGTTTCTTGATATCCGTAATATTCACTTCGTTCTCGCATTTCTCCAACTTCTCTGTATTTACAACATTTATTTTATATGTATCTCTTGTTTTTATTAAATTTGCTGTGCCAGTGTTTGTTTCGAGTGCATTAGCCTTATTACTCCTCGTCCACTCGCTTCAAGAAGGCTTTAGTCGTTACCCGTACGATTCATTTGCTGATTTTGCAATTTGAAGCATTCCTCCGTCATGTGGTTCGTATTTTTACAATAGCTACAGATTTTTTTGCCCTTGATTCCAATGTCTTGATTTCCTGGCAATTTTCAAATGTGTGTACATTTTCTTTACAATAACTAACATTTTTCCGCTCTTGGCGTTGACATTATTCGTAGCTTGTTGCTGAGCCATGAATTTGGGGCAGTATTTTCCCGAATAGCCTTTTTGGTTGCAAATCTAGCATTGGATATCCTGTTGACACACTTTCGCTCTATTCTGTGCTATTAATATTTTATCTTCTTTACACTGTTTAGCTTCATGATCATTATTATTGCAAATTACACGTATTAGAAATTTTCTATTGATTAATATTGGACAGTATTTTAATATATGCCCCCGTTGATCACATCTTTTGCACGTTACATCTGGGCAATCCTTTATTGTATGAGTTGCACCATTGCAGAATTTGCGCATTTCGCTTTATATGGCAATGCTTGTATCTACTGATATGGCCGCTTGATTGATTAAACTACCAAATACTTCGTTTGTTTTACCAAATATCGAATCTCTTCAGTTTCAAAATTTTGTTTTTCTTCCTCTGTATATGCTGCTACTTCCTTGCTGCCTTTTACTTGCAATACTAGTTCTTGCCACCTATTAGCAACGATTTTGCAAACTTTCTGCTATTTTCCCATAAAGAGTTGCTATTTTATCAGTTGACGGATAAATCTGACGCACACCTTGTATAATATCTTAAATATTATTAATTTGTGCATTAAACATAGCCCTATATACATCGCCTTTTGGTTTCATTTTTAGTACCGGAATTATATTTGCTTGATCGGTCCCCGATAACATGTTTTTTGCATGTTTTACTTTTTCTATGTATTTGTTAACCGACATACACTTTCCGTCAAATCCTGGTATTAGATTCGCTACATATTCTAGCGATAACTGCAACCGCTGTCGCGCTTGTTGTAGTTGTTGTTGTTGTTGTTGTCGATTACCTAACACACCAACCACCATGGTGCTATCTAATATACTGTCTAAATTAAAATTGAAGTTGAATTTACTCTGTGAATTATTTAGGTTGCCGATTAGGCTTGGTAGTTCGTTAAAGCCTTCGATGTCTATCAACGAGATGTCCTTATTATTTATTTAGACTGCTTAACTTCTTGTGATCGGAAAAATGAATCTATTTTCTTGTTTAATCGTCTTAATTCCTCCATTAATTTAGATTTTTCACTTAATAATTTTCGTAAAAATATTCTTCTACCGCTTCTCTTGTGATTATTCTTTTTTTCTGTATTTATTACACTAGTATTATCCTTCATTGAATGAAATACGTGCTTTTATAACGATAAATAAATCACTATGTACACAGCAGATTGGAAAATGTACTAGATTAATTGCTATACATATGTTTTGAATATCTTGAATCGACCTGGTTTTTAAACTGACCTAAGCGCGGTAGATTTGAAGCGCTGCGTTCAATCACCTTGCTGGCGCTGCAACATAAGGCGCCCGCGTTCGCCGATGAGCGCAAGCGGTAGGTCACTTGCCCCGAATTTTCTGTGGACTTGCGATTTTATATTTTTGTTCTGCTGATTGTTTTTGCACTTTTTATACTTTTTATTTTAGTTTTTTGGAAGAGAGAGATTGCTATTAGGGCAGATCAAAGGATAAGCCACTTTTCAGCGAGCTTTAGGATCGAGAAGATTGACTGCTATTTAGCAGATCTAGGGAAAAGTTGCTACTAAGCAGACTTAAGGAAAGGGTTACACACGCACAACACAAAAAACTTAATTTATAAGGCTTTAAAACACTCAATATTTGTATTTACTTATTTTTTGATTGCTTTTGTAATTGCTCTCATTGCATTTATATGTTTTATGTTCTTATTAGAACCACTGTTATTATCACTTTCTTTTAGTATAATACACTGATATATTTTATCTGTTAGCAAAATTTTTACTTTTCTTTTACAAATGTCTAGCGTTGGATTCGTACCGGAACCAATGTTAAGTCGTAAATTCGATCTGCTTCGACGCACAGCCCCAACTTGGTCGGTACAGCTGATTACGAACTTTCGAGAGCTAGGCGCGGAAAATGTTTAAACGAGAGACCGCTTTTATAGCGCAAAACGTCCAAGTCTCTACGCCCGGTTTTACTTCTAGCTAATAAGAACGCAGGTCTTAAGCCCCGTAGAGGTAGCATAATTTTGGAGCATAGCACACGAGACAGCATGCTTCCGTGTAAGGTTTTAGACTGGAATAAAAAGGCGTTTGAGCAGAATATCCTAAATTTATACCAGATTTCTTCGATGGCTTGGACATTCTCCGATCACAGTAGTGAATTAAGAGCAGCAAAAAACTCTATTCTGATATTAACTTTTGAGGCTTTCTTTGAAGAAAATTTGATAGAAATGAGTGTTTAAGAAAGTGTCAGTGGTTATTTCTCAGTTTTTGTTTATTAATAAGAAACTTATTGTGCTTCAAATAGCTCCACGGCGAAATGGCGCATTGTGCACACGCGTACACAGCTACTCTGTCGTACAAAATCGAAAAATATGCGGCAGAGGGTCGCTTCTCGTTTTCCGGTAAAGTTCTCTACCTAAACTGATGTTTTTGCAGCGGCGAACGGCAACTCATATTAATTTGCTATGCTGCCCTACTAAAATTTTTGCAAAAGTGCGCTGAGCCGAAGAATCTTTGTTCCCTTAATTTAAAATCACTAGCAAAGCAAAATCACAGCGTCGCCTCGACAAATCGCCTCCCAAGCAGCAGATTTTGCACCGCCTTATCGATCTAAACCCACATTCGTTTTAGCGCAAAACTTTAAAAAATCGCAGGGGCTCCTCTGTCGGAGTAGCCGTGGTAAGTGAGGATCTTTCGATAAGATAATCTTTTCCCACTCACACATCGCACGGGAAGCTCGCATGGCCTGACTGATATGAAAAGCTCCATTTTAACCAAAATTCGAAAAAACATCGGGCTGTTGTCTGTGAGCATCGCTGCTGCGAAGATATCTCAAACACAAAAGCTTTTTTAGGTAGTGTGACGCATTAAGTTCTTACACAACCTCGCCGCACAAAACACCAGTTCTTTTCCTCGCCCAATATTAGAAAAACGGCAGACTATCGTCCGCAGGCGTCTCGGCGGCCAAGATCGAGCGATCAAGCAAGCTTTTTTTGGTAGCGTGCCGCGTGGAGGACTCGCACAGTTTCGCCGCACAAAACACAAGCTTTTTTTCCAAAAGAATATTAGAAAACCGGTAAGATTTTTTCTGTTGGCTCTTCTGTGGCCAAGATTGAGCGGTCAAGCGAGCTTATCTGGGTGGCGTGTTGCGCGAAGTCGCGTGTCCGTGGTTTATACAATCTTTGGTAAGAAAAAGAGCTTGAGGTTCGTGTGGCGAGGCTATTTTTAATTATTACCTTGACTCATTTTCATAAATGCAAAATCATATCCCTCATAACAATATCTAAATAAATATTTAACACATTTAATAAAGGGGATATCCAGTATTATTAAATGTAGTTTGCTCATTAAACTATTACAGAATGTTTTTAGTAAATTTTTTGTTTTGCTATCCGTACATGCTTGTTCCGCGATTGCTCTTCGGTGAATTCAAGTTATTTTCAGCACAAGGGCCATGTATTATTGATTGCTTAACGAAATTATGTAACCTTTTCTATTTCATATATCATTTCATCAGGTATTTCTGCAATTATAAGTTTATCAACATCATCTGCATTGTTCAGTTTACGATTCTAATAAATAAAAGCCAACATGTGCATATGCGGTATACCGCTTTTCTGAAACTTAATTACATAAGTATTTGCAATACGTTTTCCAAAAAATGTTTTTTTTTAATTTTATTTAATAATTTCATTAACTTTTGCATTGTAAATTTTTCCTACTGAATCAGGTATATCAATAGCTAATTCAAATTTTGTTTAATTTCCTTCCATTTTGGGTTACATGTCATAGTAATAAAAAGATCTGGTTTACTATACTTTAAAACTATCTTCATTAAATCTATTAAGTTTTGTTGTAACGATCGTGGACTTTCTGCAAATGTTGAAGGTAATACAACCATTTTTTCAATGTTTACGTTGTTATCGTTTAATTTTTTAAGTGATCCATAATACCTTTGTATAAATCTGTTGTTAATTGGTGTTCATTTTTATTAAAAAAAAATAATCATTAACCTTTAATTTTTACTTACGCATCGACAATGTATTGTTAAGTTAATTTTCCTAAATTTAAGTAAGGATTAGAATCATTTTTATGCTGAATTTATGAAAATAAAATTGTATCATCAAAATACTGTTTTTGTTATTTTTATTTTTTATATTGGGCATCCATCCAAAACCTATATTAGGATACATAAGTGGATATGACGTAAGAACTACATGTTCACTAATGCACTGTATATTATAAGGTGTTATATGTTTTGAATAGAAACATACCTCTCGATCTTCTGGTAGTTAACCATTTTCACCTACAAATACTACAGCTACTTTATAACATTTAGCTGCGTTTTGTTAGGGTAAAACTTAATTCACCGGCTAACAATTAGATTATTTTGTATACCGCGGTTGCTCATTAACTCTCCCATACGGGCGAGATCAGTGTGACTGATTATCGCGCCAGAACTATTTGAGTTTGTCAAAAAGAGAATAGCAAAATTTAGAAATTTTAGGTGAAACAACTTACTTCTTATTAAAGTGGGTAGCTCGTGGAAAATGCTTTAGACGTCAATCTCAATCAGGGAACCTCTCAAATAGTTCCTATATATATTGTTGTAGCTTTCCTCGTTCTCGTAACGTTTTTCTTCAACGAATGGTATGACGACAGAATGGGCACAATGGATTTACATGAAAGACCGACACTAATATTACACTTTCAGATTTTATTTTTATTCCCTTTCAACAACACGCAAATGAACGACAATAATCGATTATGATGACACAAATTAAGAAAGATGAAATGAGACTCAGAATTTAAATTTAAATAGTTGATTGAAATAACTTATGCTTAGTTGCGAACACAAAGGGAGAAACTCAAACTTAGAAAAATCCAACGTCTGTACTCCAGACGATTACAGACTGGAATGAAGAATGGGTGAGGTGACGCTGAAGAGAGAGCGTAGAAGGTTTCTCCCACGCAGGGTGCTTACTTCTCCTCTCTTCGCACTTCAGCTTAGCCGCGCGCTCTCTCTCTCTCTCTTATGCATTAGACCTTATGGGCCTGTGCTATGGTCAGCGGCTAAAGCTGCAGCTTCGACTGTGCACGCGCGCTTCAGCCGAGGGAGGAGAAGTTTGTTTATGGTTTCGGGTACATTCCTTGAGGCTTAGTTAAGCGTCGAAGTTTCTGGATTTTTCCTGCTGTCTTGTGTAATTTTTATATAATGTTTCTAAATGATTTATCCAGGAACTTCGTCACTTAACAATCTACGTTTATGATAATTAGAATTGCTTGTTAAGTCTCTTATAATTTCTTTGGTATCAAACTCAATGTTTTTTTTTTTTCAAACGATTTTATTCTTCGATTTCGACTTTGTGCATCATTTTGTATGATTTAGCGTATATGTTTATATTGTCTAATATTATTTAAAAAGTGTTTGCTTTCGTTAGTATTTCGAGAAACTAATTTTTTTTAACGTTAAGGATAAGTGATATTGTCAGAAAATCCAACGTTTTCTGTATTGAAGTAATTAGAAAACTTATTACATAATATTTCAAATTTGAAATGTTTAGCATTACAGAATTCACATACTTCACTCATGCTACCTAAAACATTCTCCATAATTGCTGATTCATCGAAATCGGAATCAAACATGGGATCTAATTTTGTTATTGGAAATTTATTGAAATTCGTAATTGCGTAACCGTTTAATTTTTTATAGTTATTATTATAATCTTATTACTTTTTAATTTTCTTCAGAGTTATAAATATATATACCTAATCAACCGAGCGTTAGAAGCGAGGTGACTCTGCTAGTAGTATATTATAATACGTGTAACCTAAGTAGCCAATTATTGCACGGCGTGTATTAGTGCTCTAGCGCAGCGAGGGTAATAAAATGCCGTGCACTGATGGGCTACTTAGTTTACGAGTCTCGCATACAATTTTATAGCACAGCTGCTTCAGTCCTCCAGTAGTCCATTATTGCACCGTGTATATCGCACTCGCTACGATCGTGCGCTAACCTCACGATACAATAATGAACTGCTTAGATCAGGGATAGGCGTGACTTAAACGTAGCATGACTGAAATTTATGTTACACTGTGCTATAAATACGCAGTTTTACGAAATAATGGCCTTGCCAGAATAAGTCCCAGCGGCATGAGGAAAGCGCAGAAAGCGAGCCTGTACGTAAGAACAACTATATGTATAAGACTGCCACTTATCGACTTCGCAATTCTCGTTCGAATTGCTAGTATCTTTGAGACTAAAGATTAAGAACATCATGAAGACTTCAGGCAAATGCCAGTGAGCACAATAAAACTTATTTATTAAATGTTACGTCTGGCACAATTCATCTTTGAGAGTTTTATATTTGTCTAACAACTTGCTTGTAGTTAGCGTCTTGTGGTGGCTAAGCTTTAAGAGCAGAGAGATCTACTTTTTTTCTAACCAACCGTTGAATTTTCTGTAAAGAAATCGTAGAAGAAAATAATCTGGTTGACGTAATAGAATGCACGTTGAAATTATAAATTTGTATTTCAAAACAAACAATTTTAAAACAAATTAAAAAATTTAAAAATACAAGCATAATCCTTACTAATTTTCCTCAATTGTAATAATATAAGCTTTCATTTAATGATTGGATCATTGATCATAAAGCGCAACGACCGATGAATCTAGAAAATGCGAACCGTGAGCAGCGTGTGCTCATACCTCAAATACGAAGTGCAAGCACCACAGAGCGCAAAGCATTTTGCATTATGCCTTATGCCAAACATTCAAAATTAGCTAATAAATCACCAAGCATAACTTATCTTTTTACCCCCAGTCGTTTGTAAGCAATTTTAAAAATTTAACAGTAGAATTATATTGACACATGTTATACAAACAATTAATACAATAATTCTCGCACACAAAGCTATCGAAATTTTACAACTAACATAAACTCTATGTGAAAAGTTGCAATTTCTTCTGAGTACATTGATATGATATTGCACGGTTAGTTTTAAGTTGTTAAAGTCAAAGTGTACACTCTCAAATAATATAAATACATGATAATATTCATAATTTAAAACCTCTTAAATTATTTTCAGATTCACCTTACAGAACAGCTATAAGTGGTGCTATTCTAAAGCTACAAGAAGAAGGTAAACTTCATATATTGAAAACTAAATGGTGGAAAGAAAAACACGGAGGTGGCTCATGCAGGGTATGATAAAAACTTATCATAATTTAATGATAATACTTCATTATTTTTGCAAATGAGTATATAAATGTAACTTAGCCGGAACTCATTACCGTTTTTGGGGCTGCAGGTAGCCGAGCAAAGCCGTCCGAAAAAACCTCGTACCGGGGAACAAAGAATCGCGAGACTCTGACGCTCGAGGAGAACGTCTGGCGCCACCAGATTATTTTCTAAGTCTCGGTCGAGGAATCGCGAAGTAACGTAGCTGCACAAAAATTATAGTTACAAACTGGCGCCACATAAAGTGTGGATTGATAGAAAAGAATATCGTAATCGGAAAATTCGCCGTCTCAAAACAAAGGGAACAACCATGAGCCAGCAGAGGTAAACGAAGTTACTTGTTTGCAGGTGTGGGCCGTGTGGGGTATACAAAGAGAAAACAATATAAGAACAATAAATAAAAAACGAACATAAAAAACGAATACTTACAAACTAAAAGAATGATAAATAATTTTTTCTGCAATAAACATAAATATGTAGCTTACTAAGATCACGTATCTATTTCTAGCAGTATTCTTTAATCCAGCTTTCAATTTTTTCATTTGAGAGTATTTTTCAATATTTACATTTTTCAGCTCATTAGGTAGCGCATTAATAATAACAATTGCTTTTTTGAAGCTATTCTTATTACTATTTATTTTCTTATTCATAGGAATAATAATACTCTTCTTCTTAGTTACACTACCTGATCTCTAAGTTAGTACGATAAGTGCCACCCCAGGCAATAATTCCATAGCTAATTACACTATAGAAACATCGCGAAACGCTTTGCTTTTCACATAAGACACTCGCCGATATTTAAAGGTTCGACGATGAATATACACAAACTTCAATCATACTTAGTGTTTATATACGTTAGTTGTATATGTATGTTATACACATCTACACATATGTAAGTGTTTAGTGGAAGCAAGAGTATAATAAAAAATTCACCAATTCAAGATTTTAAGTAACATGTAAATAACAAATGTATTTACATATATACATACATGGTGATAAAAGCAATATAAGTGACTTGCTGTTGTCAGCCATAGCAGGGGAGTAAAAATTTTATGTACGACATGACAAATTAGTGGTTGACAAAAACAAGCCTCTACCGTTCACAGGCTTACAAGATACGCGCTGTTCAATAGTATATTGTGATGATGCTTGTGCTTTTAAAAAAAGGAGTGATCTTTAAAAAAAAGAAAGTAACAGGATTACAAGGTTCACGAAGACAGAAGACAGAGAAGGTTTCTCTCTCTCTGCTCTGAAGAACTGCTGCCTGTCGGGCGGTTCAGAGCGTTCTTATCAGAACGGCGCTCGAGCCTCGCTGCGTCGCCACTTCGCCACCCATCGTGGCGGCTCGGAGGTGGCGCCGCGAGAGAGGCGGTGGCCAGATGGAACGGCTGCTCACTAGAAGTCAGGCCTGGGGATCAGGCGCTGCTTCCTGCGGTGTCTCCGGTGGTCGTCGGTGGGAGCCCCCACATATGTGTAACGTAAGGTTATTTTGAAAATTTAGTCCAGATGTTGTGCAGAATATTGCATATTCAGTATATATAGTAAGTGTAAATGCAAAAAGTTTATTCAAGAAAGTATGAAGTTTAATATAAGGTTTTTTTAAGAAATTTAGGCTTATTGTTGTACAGAATATCATATATTCAGTATATATAGTGAGTTTGAGTGAAAAAAGTTGATTCAATCAAGTATGACAAGTAATATAAGGTTTTTTAAAAAATTTAAGCTAGGCGTAGTGTAAAATATAGTATACTCAATATTTATAGTGAGTCGAGTGCAAAAAAGTTTATTTAAGAAAGTGATAAGTGATATATAAAGTTATTTTGAAAATTTAGGTTAGGCGTAGTGTAAAATATAGTATATTCAATATATATATATATATATATATATATATAGGTAGCCGAGCAAAGCCGTCCGAAAAAACCTCGTACCGGGGAACAA
>QLSS01000490.1:15410-29330 GCA_024372645.1 Trichomalopsis sarcophagae | reverse complement strand
CATATATATTATATATATATATATATATATATATATATATATATATATATATAATATATATGTATATATACTTTTTCCACTCAAACTCACTAAAAAAGCATAATAAATCATTCTCAGTGTTTCGGCTGACATAGCTTTATATATTTTACAGAAAATATATACAAGGTATTTTGTTTTCATAACTAATTATTCTATGTGCTCGTTCCATTTAAGATTGTAGTCCAAGACTATCCCTAGGTATTTAGCAGTTTTCACTCTAGCAATCAAGTGGCGCGGTAACGCCACGAAGGCGAGTTTAAGAAGCCTGTGGCGACCACGACACTATTTACTTCTATATTGGGTCCTCGAATTTTCAATTTAATAATAACAAATATTTACATTATTGTATGTGAATTTTTTTAGCGTATAATTATATTTGTATGCTTAAACTATGACTTCTAATCGTCATATTGGTAAAAAAGCAGCTTTTTTTATAATAAGCGAGTATCTCAACAAAAATGCTCAAATCCGTTTCGGTATTTTCTTTAGCCCAACAATGTTCAGACTATGAAATTAGCAGCAAACAGCTAGCGTTAAGACCGTGAAACTAGCCGCATATATTGCTTTCCCACATACTTATACAGACCAGTGAGATTACTGATGTGATCATACATATACAGACCAGTAGGACTACGGGTGTGATTTAATTAATACATCATCATTCAAGAACGGTATCTAGGTGTATAGGGTAGCCGATGACGAGGTCTAGGTGGTTCGCATCGCGGCTTTTGGTGCCTTGGTGTAAATATCATTCAAGGACGGTGTCTAGGTGTACAGGGTAGCCGATGACGAGG
The DNA here is from genome assembly GCA_024372645.1 of Trichomalopsis sarcophagae. Lineage (NCBI taxonomy): Eukaryota > Metazoa > Arthropoda > Insecta > Hymenoptera > Pteromalidae > Trichomalopsis > Trichomalopsis sarcophagae. The sequence continues at coordinate 28,497 of QLSS01000490.1, read as the reverse complement.
TCTAGGTGGTTCGCACCGTGGCTTTTGATGTCTAGGTGTAAAATTCATTTAAGGACGGTGTCTAGGTGTATAGGGTAGCCGATGACGAGGTCTAGGTGGTTCGCATGGTGGCTTTTGGTGTCTAAGTGTAAACATCATTCAAGGACGGTGTCTAGATGTATGGGGTGGCTTGTGACGAAGTATACGTGGTGCGCTCCGTGGTTTTTGGTGTGTAGAAAAATAAATCATAGGAAGACAGCCTCTAGGTGTACAGAGTGGACGATTAAGAAATCTAGGTGGTTCACTCCGTTATGACAGAACAATTAGTGGTTTCATGTTAGTGATGAAAATGTTATAAAAAAACCATGGCCAAAGGGTGCGAAAGATGCTTATATTTTATTTTTAGACAAAATATGAAATACTCATAAAAATTTACTAAAAAGGACTGAAATCGCTAAAAAAATTTTTAAAAAACTTTTAAAAAAGTAAAAGGTTAGGTGAGTTTGATGTATTCCGCGAAATTACAGATAACAAATAAATGAGATCAATTAAACAAAGTCAAGTTGTTTATATTTATTCATTACGAAGCGAAAAATTATTTTATTTTTTTAAGGGCTTATTTAACTAAAAATTAACATATATAATGATCAATTTGGTACAACTCTCAAGATACAATCAAGGCTAAACCTGGGGACTTGCCGAGCACCAGTATGGCTTTCGAAAGTGCCGATCTACTCTGGACGCGATTGGCCTAGAAGTAAACACAGCCCGATCAGCCATCAGTGGAAAGCGGTGGAAGGGTGGAACAAAGAAGTACTGTGCAGTCATTACTTTGGATGTCAAAAATGCATTCAACACTGCAAATTGGACGAAGATCCATGAAGCGCTTGAAAAGCTCAAGGTGCCCACCTACATCAGGAGGATGATGGCCGACTATCTGAAGGACAGAATCCTACTCTGAAGGACAGAATCCTACTCTGAAGGACAGAATCCTACTCTGAAGGACAGAATCCTACTGTACGAAACGGAATGCGGCACTGAAACCTATAAAGTCACGGGAGGTGTTCCACACAGATCAGTACTGGGCCACTGTGGAACATTATGTACGACGGAGTTTTGAGACTACAACTCCCACGGGAGGCTATGGTAGTAGGATTCGCAGACGACGTAGCTCTTGTAGTAGTAGGGAAGGAAAAAGAAGACATCCCCGAAATTACTAATGAAGCAATAACCACCATCCAGAGGTGGCTGAGAGAAGCGGGACTTGAGTTCGCTGGACACAAGACAGAGGCGATCCTGATATCTAGCAGGAAAAAATGGAGATGATCGTCCTAACGATAGATGGCCCTGAAATAACCTCTTAATCGACTATCAAGTATTTAGGCGTTACTATAGACAAAAAGCTGGCGTTTAAACAGCATCTAGAATTAGCAATTAAAAAAGCATCAAGAACGGCTGCTGCTCTATCGCGGCTCCTGCCGAACGTCGGTAAAGCTACGCAGAAGAAAAAGAAGCTGTTAGCAAGTGTCAGTACATCGATTATGATGTACGGGGCACCAATTTGGGCGGATGCAATGGCAGTAAAAGCCCATGCGCGGAACCTGTCATCCGTGTATAGACGGAGTGCGCTAAGAATAGCGTCTGCTTACCGCACGGTATCGGATGATGCAATAAGTGTCGTGGCAAGTATGCCACCCATCGACCTCTTAGCACTAGAGAGGAAGGCCATATACATGGCAAAACAGGATAAAAGTGATAGAACGGAGGCGGAAATCTGGAACTCAGCCAGAGAAAAAACAGTAGCTGAGTGGCAGGAAAGATGAGACATTAGCCTGAAAGGGCGCTGGACGCACCGACTTATTCCAAATATTAAAAATTGGATCAAAAGAAGACACGGGAAAGTTAACTATTACCTCACGCAATTTTTGACGGGACATGGATGCTTTCGAGCATACCTATATAGATTTGATTTAGAAGACTGTCCAGACTGCCTAGCATGTCTGGACATGAGTGAGGATGCTGAGCACGTTTTCTGTTACTGCTCACGTTATCAGCAGGAGCGTGAAGAGTTCGATCGCTACCTTCAGACCAGAGCAACTCCTGAGTCTATTATGCTCACGTCCGCTGAGGGTTGGCACGTGGTTAGTAACTACACCGCGGTCATCATCAAGAAAGGGAGAAGTGTCGAAGGAAAAAGAAGAATAAGACGAGAGATGCTGCAAGAAGCTGACGACTGGACGATGCGGTAAAAAGTAGACAGCAGACGCTAAAGAAGATGAGCACGATAGTGAACTTTACTAGTTATATTGACGATTAAGGAATGACAATCACATCAAGAAGAAGAGGGCAATAACCCTATGTCCCCAAAGGCAAATGAAAAAGGCACTGCTGATGGAGCTTGGCCCTCCTCACGGGCTAGCCGGTAAGGAGAGCGGAGAGGATTCGCATATCCGATCGCAGGACGAAGGGTTTTAGTTGGTGAGAATAAAACACAGGGTGGCTCAAGGCTAGGATTATCTCAATGGTCCTATCAACGAGCCATGTCACGGTCTTTCAAGATTTTTCCCTCAAACCTCTCTGTCCTTTAAAAAAAAAAAAAAAAAAAGAAAAACAACACATACGGACATTTTCCAAAAACATTTGATTTACACTTCTAACATACCAAAAACTATTTTCTAGACGTTTTGAAGAAACTCAAAATTTCACAATCACAAAGCATCCTCTAGGAGGAAGCAATAGTTTTTTTAGCTTTTGCAAAAGAAGACTGCACCTAAAATTTTAGCCCGATCGGTCAAAAATTGCGTAAAATATCGCATCTCACACATTTTTCGCACACAAAAAAGGCACTTCCGTGTCGTGGTCGTGCCTAATAAAAATAATTATCCAAGATTATACAATATGGTAAAAAATTATATGATACACTGTCGTCCCTGTGGATCACAAAATCAAAATTGTGTTCGTATGACTAAAGATAAAACACGTTGTACTAAAAATTTTCCTAAACCTTATGTCAATCAAACCTACTATAATCCTGATGGTTATCTTTAGTATCAACGAAGAAAAAATAATAGTAAAACAACGTTTACAAAACATAGGATTGCAGAGAATAGTTTTGTCGTACCGTATAATCCATATTTATTATTACTTTGAGAATGTTATATACTTGTAGAAATATGTAGTACGATTAAAGCTATAAAATATTTGTTCAAATATTTTCATAAAGGTCTTGATACAGCTCTTCTGAAATTTGCAAATGAACATAATCTAGGTAATGAAGACAATGCAAACGAAAATACTGATACATATAAATATGATGGAATATCACAACATCTTTCCACCAGATATGTATGTGCACCTAATGCTATATATATCACATATTCGAATTTTTACTACATGAGCAATCTTATGTAATTAAAAGATTAGCTGTTCATGAAGAAGATGAATAATATTTTTATTATCGAGAAAGATGTGTGTTACGTGACGATTTTCCCGATCTATATTTGAAATAATAATTTCAAGTTCAAAATCGAGAAAGTTCTACACGTATAAAGGTACAGCGAGACTCAAGGTCACCAAAGTATAAGGTGGCTAAGAATCTCGCTAACCTAAACAACTTCCCCGCCAACGGCTAGATCGCACGGGGGGAGCTACGTTGCAGTTTCAGCGCGCAACTAGTTTGCCGGTCCCCGTAAGGCCTAATGAGTGCAACAAGCGTCGACAATGTAACGCGGCTAAGGGGAAGTAAGCTGGCGGCAGCGTGGAAGGTCCGGGAACCACGCTACTCATTCACTCTGTGATCGGGCGCAGAAGCCGGCGGACCTCTAGATTTCAAAGTTTAATTAAGATTTAGAACTCAGATATTTAGATTTATTCTTTGTTTCGAATTTCAGTATCAGAGATATACGAAATTTTAATCAAGAGACTTTTCATTTGCATTTGTGTCCAAATTCTTTAAAGGAAATAAAATATACGAATAAATTTGGTCCATAATTACTTTGATCTTTCATATTGAATAATTTCCAAAATACCACATTCCAAATTTCTGAAGTAAAAAGGAGGAAAAAGGATAAGACCAGAAAAAAGCAACCCAATTAGGAATTTCTACAGCCAATAAACACAAGGTAAGGTTTTTATTTATCATTTCGAACTACCATTAAAAGGGAAAAGAAAAGATTTGCGGGCAGGGACACGAATCCTGACCAGATTCCACCCTGGATACCTGTACAGGTGTCAGATAAGCATACTTAAACACAAAAGGAGAAACTCTTCAAGTTTCTACCTTAACAAAATTGGAGGTCCCACCGTGATTTTGTCTATCCCAAAGCAAATTTCTTTCTTTCCTTTTGGACCACAATATACTAATAATAAGGTGAATACAGTGTCCGCGACTCTAAAACAAAAAAAATCTAAAATTAAAAAAATCATAAAAATTTTAACAGTGAAATAAACTAAGTGAACGCGCAGTGATTAGAAGAAAAATTCTTTAAGAGTAAAATCACGCGTGGTACTCGTAGCAAAGGTAAGTGTCAAATTTCAAACCGCGAGCATAGTCGAAGCGTCGGGTCGCTTGGAAGCTTGGCGTCGTGTCGTGACGTCAGAGCCTCTGTGCTGGTCCAAGAGCGTGGGTAGTTAAGGAGGCGGCCATCTTGAGAGCTTCGATTTCTCCAAACTTAAAATCAATCGTAGCTTCGTTCGCGTTCATTTAATCTGTTGAAAGGAAATACGTGTTAAGAAAACTTGAATCAGAACATAATAATAAAAAATTATTGAAGGTCCAAGTTTGTAAAATAGAAATTTTCAAACCGTCAAAATTAGCTAAAAATAAAATCATTTTAGAAAAAAGGACAATTTTTATCCTCAAAATCTTAACAAAAATAAATTCATAATTTTCTAAAAGGAGCAAATTGGTTAATCAAGAATTATTCTCTGCAAATAGATCTCAAGTGATAATAATTTAAATTTTTATAATTTCTAATGCAAAATTATATTTGATTATAATATAACATTTACACAATATGGCTGACAACAAGTTGCTAAAGATGTGTCATTTTTAGAGGGAAGGGACCGTTAGTTTTTATATATATGAAAAATAAAGAAATATATGCTAAACAATTCATGTGAATCATACACACCTTAATCTGGTCGACAAAGATGACAAAATCATTGACATTTCTCAGCCAAAAGTCGAACTAGAGCTTGTCACTACGCAGGTGCTCTGGTGCTAAAATTCGATTTTCGCAGCAAAAGTGAGAGTTGACTGTTCAGGACCAGAAGTATATGTTCCATGCTATAAAAGAAAAGAAAAATCAAAATTTGTATCAGAGATCATTAAGAAATAAATTGGTTCATTAGCAAAGAGTGCGACTGTCAACAAATCGGTAAAGTCAAACTCACTAGTTAAGGTTTATGAATGAAAAGGAAAAAAATAATAAAAAAAAAAAACATATAGAAATCACTTTGAAGTATTCGTGCAAACGCCCCATGTACATCAAACAAACATAATTGCAAACACTGAAAATCTCACATATACGGCATAGTACACTACTAGTACAACTTAAAAATTTCATGCACTTTGAAGAACATTCAAGACATTGGACCATATTTGAGATATAAATGCAATACACTATTTTCTATCAAAGCAAACAGCAACGGGTCCTTGAAGCTCAATATTAATTTAAGTTGAATTATTCATGAAAAGAACACTCATCTGAATAAGCAGCAACAGGTGTGCACTACTTGGGGTAGAGAGTCCTGGGCCCACACTCATATTTCCTGTTTTCACTAATAAACACGGTCCGAAAATCACCGACACAGGTAAAGGACACAATCGCGGACCAACAGATTAGAGATTTGAAATTGCGTTAACTTAACTTTCTTTTTGTATAAACAAATAAATATTTTTTTTTCTTACTTAATTATTTTATTAAGAGAATTTTGCGTTTTAGGAAGTAACAATTGTTGGTTTAGGGTTTTGTTAATTAAACTTTTTGTAAATTTAAGAAAATCTAACAAAATTAAATAAAAACGAGCGAAGCTTCACATACAATTACGTAAGAAATTTGGAATTTTATTAAAATGTTACAACACATTTAATTTCTTTTCTCCCTAAGTTTTACGTTATATGCCGAAATTCGACTATTTAACTCAATCTGGTAAATCAGCACTCACATTCGTTTTTAGATAAACAATTAAAAACTATCGATAATTTTTAGAATTTCAGAAATTTTAACTTCTATTAGGCTAATTGATAGCGTTTAAGTTTTTTTTTAGTATTGGTTTATGGTTTTGAATTTAATTATTAAGACAAAGCTATTTAATTTCCATTTTTAGTACAAATATCAAACAAGTGCTTCTTAGGATAAAGGTTAGGATAATTTGAAAGATTTTAGGTTAAGGTTACTTTTCAAACTTTCATTACGATTTGCGTGAATTTTTATCAAAACATTACTTTTACCCGTCGACGGACATTATACATATATCACCCTATAATCTTTTTTGAAATATACGAAACCTTAGTAATATTTTTGTTGTTGTTTGGGTTCCTAAATTTTGTATGCTTCCAAGACATAGATCTTTTTTTTAATTTTTATTCCAAATTATAAAAAAGGAACTTTTTAAAAATTGAGAGATATTGACGACAAGTGAGAGCGGTGGCATAAATTAAGCAAAATTCTACAATTAATTAAAAATAAATTAAGTAAGAAGAAGAAAGTCAAAGAAGCTGAAAGCTTATTAAACAACTCCAAATATCATAAGAGTGCAAGAGAATCCATTGACGATACAAACGATTATCTAGATTATCTAGAAGGCACAGAGTACCTATTCGAGATGACAAGGAACGCATCGAACAATGACAATTCGGCCAGTGGAGGAGCACAAGATGTCAGTATGCTTCTAATGAGTACCATGGCAAATAGCTTTGCACTCATGAACTGCATAAGTGGCATTCCGAGTTTTGATGGGAAAAAGAATCTTCGAGATTATATACAAGATCTGAGGAACGCCAGTGAATTAGTCAGTGACGAGATCAAACCGCAATTTCTACAACATGCCCTACATAAAATAACCGGATCAGCTTAGAAGAGTTTAAATAATAAAACGATAAGAAGTGTGGGAGATTTGATACAACATCTAAAACAGTGATTTGGACCCGGAAGAAATTTCAGCTATTATAACAATAAAATACAGAACGTGAGAATGAGAGAACAAGACACAGTGGTTGATTTTTATGACGAAATTAACGCACTCCTGAGTAGTGCTAAAAACGCGTTAAAAGAAGAAAACAGAGAGGAGTTCAAAAATGAAATGATGGCACCATTGGAAACTTTAGCAATGGATATATTTATTAAAGGTTTACCTGCAAATTTGGCTGAACGAGTGTACTACAGTAAACCTAACGATTTAAGAGAAGCTTATGAAGAAGCAGTGAGGTTAGAAACAAGAACGGAAGCAAAAATAATTCCAGACTCAAGACCATACAGAGGCAGAGATCGATATTACAATAATCAAAACAACTATAACGGGCCACAAAATAGACATAATTATCGTCATTATGGAGGATACTGGCATGAGAACCGCTATCAAAATAATCAGCAAAATAATTCAGATTACGTGGGGTACGTGAATGATAGAACATACGACTGACCGCAACAAAATGTACCTCAAAATCATTTCCTGCAGAATAATTATCAGAACAGTTATCGAGGTAATAGCTATAGAGGAAGAGAGTATCAAAATAATTATGACAACCAAGGTGGACGAGGAGGCTATAATCATAACTACAATAATAGACAGCAACAACGCAGCAATTGGTAAGCTTGGAATAGCAATGGAAACAGGAGTAATCAGCAAATATTTGATCACGAGACTGGAAGATACTACAACACACCGCAATATTCTGACAGGAGAAATTATACTAATTAGCGCAATAATTATCAACAACATAATGAGCAAGCCCAAAGAGGTAATTTAAACTACCAAGAGGCTCGCCATGACCCCAGGATGGCGAGCAAAATCCAAGGTTACTCGAACCAGAATCAAAGGCATCCAATGCAGAATCAAAACACAAATCGAGCCCAGAACCAACAGATGCCCGGAAACTCAGACCAACAGAATTACAAACAACAACTCCAAGAATACAACGAGAACAAAAGTGCGTATCCACCGAAGGCACTAGTGATGGCAATTTTGACAAGACCAGAGAACTATCAAGAATGTGGTCCACAAACTGTAAAGGATCTCAAAATGTTGATTGGGAGGACGGCAAGGCCACAGCAGTAAGGATAAGAATACCAGTTGGAACCACTAAACCATGGGTGGAATTCATGATTGACAACGGAGCCACAGTAAAATTAATTAAAACAAGTGTATTCGATGATGATATGCCCATCTGCACTGCCCACGCTAGAGAACTAGGCCGAATCACAAACCAAACTGTGAAGACGTAAACATCAATATATTTAAATATAAAAGGCACCCCAGTGAAATTTCAAATAATATAGGACGATTTTCCTATTCCATTCGATAGAATGTTAGGAGGCAATTATCTAAAGAAAGAAGAAGCTGTATTATCTTATTACAAAAATGCGCTAATGATAAGCGGAGACGTAATGCACCACATACCGTTCATTGGACATGAAGAGGAACACAATCCCAAAAATATTAAAAGAGGAGTGTATACAAGTGTAAACAAAGAAATGAAGTGTTAAATGTAGGATCTGCCCTAAGTTAGGAAAGTGAACCTATGAACCAAGATGATGAGAATGTAACCGATCAAATTGGAGGAACTGTAAAGCATATGATCAAAGCTAGAACCCGACAAGTGATTCAAATCAATCTCATAAAAACCGAATTAAAAGAAGGATACATACCAAGAATAGATGTGAGAAACAAACAGCTATTTCTAGGAGAAGGCGTAGTAACTAACGTAAATAATACTTGCAAAATGATGGCGATCAATACGAGCGAACAAGACGTGACGATAGAAGTGGATCCAAAAGAATTAATACCTTTCGATACAGGACCAGATTTCTTGCAAGAAACTTACAGTGAGTTTAATGGCGACATGATCGTAGACCAAATAAAGAGACTAGAAAGAGTGAAAGAAGCAATCAGAAGAGATCATTTAAATCGAGAAGAATTGGACATAGTCGATCGAATCATCGAAGATTACTTGGACCGATTTCTGCTCGCAGGAGACAAACTTCCATGCACAGATATGATTGAACACCATATACATCTAGTAAATGATGTACCCATTAATACCATCAACATAGACATAATCCGCAACATATGCAAGTTGTTAGAGACAATGTGAAAAAGAAATTGAGAGACAGAATCATAAGAGAGTCTAATTCCCCGTGCAACTCACCTATTTGGATAGTACCCAAGAAGCCTGACAGTCATGGCAATCAACGATGCAGAATGGTTATTGATTTTAGAGAATTAAATTAGAAAACTATCAGAGATGCTTATCCATTACCAAATATTGCATAAATCATGGACCAATTGGGAGGTGCAACGTACTTTTCTATTTTCGATTTGGCAAGTGGTTTTCAACAAATACCAATGGCACCAGAAGACTGCTATAAAACTGCTTTTACCACAATCAATGGACATTATGAGTATACTAGAATGCCAGAAGATTTGAAAAATGCCACAACGACTTTCCAAAGACTAATTAAAATGCTTGTGTACTTAGATGACATCATTGTTTATAGTAAAGATTTACAAGAGGACGATAGCAAAATTAGAAATTTGATGCAAGGACTAAGAGAGGCGAAATTAGTTCTACAACCAGACAAAATTGAATTATTCAGAAAAGAAATAGGCTTCTTAGGACACATAATCAGTGCAAGAGGCGTGGAACCAAATCCAGATAAAGTTGCAGCAATAGCTAAGTTAGCCATACCCAAAAGCGCAAAGAATATAAGAGGCGTACTGGGAATGTTAGGCTATTATCGAAAGTACATTAAAGATTTTGCCAAAATTGCAAACCCTTTAAATGACTCATTGAAAAAGAATGTGAAATTTGAATCGACCGAAAAGTGCGAAGAAAGTTTTGAAAAGTTAAAACAGTGCCTTATGGATGAACCTATCTTACAATTCCCGGAATTTAATAAAGAATTTACACTAATCACTGACGCATCAGACTATGCGATCGGAGCAGTCTTGAGCCAAGAAAAAGACGGATTCGATCACCCAATTCAATACCTATCGAGGGCACTAAATAAGGCTGAAAGAAATCATTCCACTACTGTAAAGGAATGTTTAGCGGTACTATATGCTCTACATCAGTTTAGACCATATTTATTGTGCCGTAAATTCACGCTGGTGTCCGAACATAAACCTTTAAATTAGATGCATAGCAGGAAAGACCCTGGACAAATACTCATAAGGTGGATGATCAGGTTCACAGGTTATAAATACACATTCAAATATAATCCTGGAAAACTAAATAAAAATGCTGATGCTTTGTCGAGAATTCCTCCAGAGATGACTGAAATAAAAGAAATAAATGAAAATCTGCCAAGAATCAAAGTAATGGTGATTGACGAGAAAATAAAAGATGATCAAAATAAAACTAAAGCTAAGGTACCTACGCAGAAAACCAGCTTTCGCAGCAGAACTCAATCAGCCCGAAAAGACCACTGCACTCTGACCCAGAGTCAGACCCATAGGGGCCAAAACAAACAAAGAATCACCTAAACTAGATCATAGTGTGATAGCACAAAGAACCAGAGCGAAACGCACAAGATACCAAGTCCAGTAGTACAATACATCAAGCAAGGAAGTACAACTAGAACATTCAAAACCATCGGTCCAAAAAAACCCACACAATCAGAAAAGTCAAACAGAGTTGAAGAATCAACAACAGAAATGAGCTGTGTCAAGGCCAGAGAGTTGCCAGAAAGTTCATCCAACACAGATTCAGACACTTCTATGACAGTGAATCCGTCTAGAAGGTCATGACTATCGTCCACAGCCAACGAAGAGAGCGACTTACAGATAAACCACCATTGCCAGACCCCAGGTACAGTGTGTTACGAGTGGAAGGACCAGAAATGACAGAAAACGAAAAGCAAGAAATACCAGAAGATAAGGTATTCTCTTCAGAAGGATCCCAAGCTGACGAAACCACTGATAAAGACTCAAAAGAAAATCTGTACATAAAAACCACTCTAACGAAAGAAGAAATGGAAGAGGCTAGTAGAAAATTTGAATAGAGCATGAGAAGATATGAAATAGATAAAGGAGCACATCAGACGATGATAATGTACCAGACGATGTGCGTGAAACCCTGTACTTGTCGGACCCAAGATTCGAAAATGACACTGATATGGACGATGTATGGAGAAAAGGTGTCCAAAAACTAATAAAACGAGCTCGAGGGAAACTACAAGAAGCATCAGGTCAAGAAGATACAGGAGATGAATCAGACGTCGACAGTGTAACAGATATTATACCCCCATCAATAAGAAAAACCTTATCTGTCACGCTCACTACAACAAGCAATAGTCCTACAGCCAAAAGTATACCCCGAAGCAACTCAAAAACAAAAGAAAACTGGGAGTACTGAGCGAGATAGAGGCCGAAGAAGGGTCAATAATAGACATAAGATTTTCAAAACCACCAGAACCAACAATGCCATTTCTTATACCCACACCACCAGACTTGGAACCACTAAACAAAATTCGTGGTTTCCACCAAAACGACGAGAATGTGACATCACGTGGTCCGTTATCAGACTGCTAGAAGAAATAGGAGCAATCGATTTAACAAAGATAAAGAACCAGAAACCATAGTCAGGACAAGTACTAGGTACTCCTTTCAAGAAGCATCACATATTTACGGTGATAGTGAAAGATAAATATTTCAATACTGTTGTAATATAGAGTAAATATTATAACCTTATCAATGTTTATCATCAAGTTCAACCAAGTTCAATATGTAATGGACTATAGTGCGCGACAGAATGAGTGAGAGCGCTAACGAGTGTGTGACAGGAACACACACATGTAAGTCTCTCCTCCTATGGTATGTGAGTGAATATCACGTGACTGTGAGAGCTACCGAAACTAAGCTATGCTCTCGCGTCTCTCTCTGCTGTTAGACTCCGATGTAAGCGTACGTATTATCCAAGGCTATTGCCGACACACAATTACTTATTTCAATATACCACATTATTATTTTGCGACGTTGTACGTCGCAGTCGCGCGAAGCAGACATTGTTTCGTGCGAAGACCTTCCCGCCGCAGCACGGCGCGATTTGTTGTTGTTAGCGCGGCGAGAGAGAGAGAGAGTAGACGATCGGTCGGCGAGGCCCGTGTGTTCTCGGACGCGTGTTGCGTCCCGGGAATACTTGGAATTCGCTGGCCGATGTACGCGAAAGTGAGCCGTTGATTCGCGCGTGACGCGAGACGAGCAGCCAATCAGCACGTCTCGCGCCTCGCGCAGCCAATTAGGTCGTTCTATCAGACGGGCCCGGCGGCCGACGGCGGGACGCCGAGCGCGCGCGCGGCCGCGCGACTCGGCAGTTACGTCCCGAGCCTCGTCGACAATAGTCGACGTATGATCGCGCGCCAGTGATAGTGAGAGTGAGAGAGTAAGAGAGCAACGGCCACTACTGGACCACGACACCCAGGACGAGCCATTTCCACGAGGCCAATATCCAGCGGGGCCAATCGAGGAAGGACGCGAGGACGAGGGCCAGGACAACCGTCATCTACCCCGAGGCAGAGGAAGAGAGAGAGAGAGAGAGAGGGAGAGAGAGAGGAAGCGAGGGAAGCCAGCACCCCCTGGGACAGCGAGGCTTCCGTCGGGAGGCGACTAGTGTTCGCCTCTCCAACACCAGGTAGAGTGCTCAAGTTCCTCGGGAACCTCTCGGTGCGAGCCACTAGGCCGCCGAGAGAGTGAGTGAGAGAAAGAGAGAGAGATAACCGCGAGCGTGAGAGAGAGAGAGAGAGAGAGAGAGAGAGAGAGAGAGTGAGTGAGACGAGAGAACGGTGTGTGGTGCGGGCACACACCTCGACGTAACCACGCGAGGCGTTGAGCCAGCGTGCGAGAGAGAGAGAGAGAGAGAGAGAGAGAGAGAGAGAGAGAGAGAGAG
>QLSS01000490.1:0-15400 GCA_024372645.1 Trichomalopsis sarcophagae | reverse complement strand
AGAGAGAGAGAGAGAGAGAGAGAGAGAGAGAGAGAGAGAGAGAGAGAAACGCGAAAAAGAGAGCGAGCGTGTGTGAGAGAGAGAGAAAAAGAAAGAAGCATCGGGCGTCCGAGAATTCTCCGCTGCTCGGTAGCAGCAGGTCGGGCTTGCCTCCAACTCGAGTTGCGACGGGAGAGAGAGAGAAGAAACGCGTCGTGCGCCTCGCTATCCGAGCGGGCGGCGCTGAGCCTTTGAGTGTGTGTGTGTGTGAGAGCCGGCGGGCATATTGCGCGACGCCAGAAGCGAGAGCTTCGAGGCGCGTGCACGTGTGTGTGTGTGTGAACGGACAGATATACGTCACGACGCCAGAAGCGAGAGCTTCGAGGCGTTCGAGCGTACCTGAGAAGTAGAGGTGAAACGCCGAGCCCTGCGTGGCTATCGTGCGCGGGCGGCTACGGCCACCGCGTTGTAATAAACTATTAATTTGTGTGTTATTATTTTCCCTTTTCCCAACGTTCTCCCAAACGTCAGCGATTGCCGTCGAAACCCGCGAATAAAATAATAATCCGCGCGTTGGAGTCGCGAGGAGTTGCGCATCGAGGTGCTGGGAGGCACCGCGTCGCAATTTAAACCTCATAGTGTTAATTTATTTATCCACTATTTCAACAAACACCATCAAAATGCCGAATCTGCATGAAGTACTCGTGATCCTAAAACAAACAGTCGTAGACAAAGGTATCAAAAGCATTCAAGTGGCCAGAAAAGGAGACTTCTTGGACCAACTAGGGTTTCCAACCATCATAGAAATGCTTTATCAATACTTCCACATAAGTGGAATAAGAGTAACTATATGTTATGGCAAGGCAGAAGTACCACCTGAAAAATACAGAAAAGAGATCAAAAAAGGTCACCTTCATAACAGCTTAACAGGAGGACATAAAGGAATTAACCAAACTTATCAAAAGATAAGAGAACGGTACTATTGGCCAGGAATGCGGAACGACGTCCAAGACTATATGAGACGGTGTGCGAACTGTCAAGAACAGAACGATTGAAGCCAAGAGAACCAATGATCATCACTGACACACCAATAGAGTCTTTCGACAAGGTGTCCATTGATACCGTAGGAAAACTCAGAAAGTCACCAAGAGGGAATTGCTATTTGCTAACCATGCATTGCAATTTAACAAAGTATCTCATAGCAATACCCATAAAATCTTACATGCAACCACGATTACAGATGCACTGGCGAAATATCTTATTTGTCAATTTGGAGCCCCGAGATGAATACTCTCAGACAAAGGAACCAGTTTCTTGTCGAAGATAGTTGAACTTCTACTAAAGTTACTTAAAATAAATCATTTAACAACTTCAGGATATAGACCTCAAATAAATGGGTCATAAGAAAGAAGTCACGCTCCTCTCATAGAATTCATCAGAATTTATTCTGAGAAGTATGATGATTGGGACCATCTAACACCATTTGCAACTTTTATATATAATACTAGCATGCACGCAGCAACCAATTTTACCCCTTTTAAACTGGTTTATGGGAGAGTAGCGCGTTTTCCCCTAAGAATATCATCTGACGAAAAATTAGGAACCTATAATGTTTACATGGTCGATCTAGTTTTAAGATTAGAAGAAATGAAACTTTTGGCAGGCGAAACACAAATAGCTAACAAAGTCAAAACAAAAGCGAGGTATGATAAAAAGGTTTTTAAGGGCGTTAAAGGGCAAAGTGGGTGGATATGCTAGGTTAATTAATGAACCCCGAGTCAGTAAATTTGATGCATACACAAACAAACCCTTGAAAATCGTAGAATTCGTTGGTAGAAAAAAATGTAATTTTAGAATACCTAACGGCAAAAGTATTCGAAAACACATAGATAAGTTTAAACATGTAGAGGACGACTCTGATACCAATTCTGATTAATCAATAGAAATAAGTGTAAATAAATTGTAAATAGTATATTTATAAAAATGAATTTTATGAAATCCCATTAACTCGTATCTAAAATTGCAGGATGAATAAATTAAAAAAACTTTTGACCATAATTTTTAATATAATAACAATGGCCCGAAGCCAATCCCCATATCAAATGGACCCATTGGACCCTAATCCCGGCATCTATTTCGAGATAGTGGACGTCAAGAGAACAAAGAGAGCTGACTGGAAGATTCAGATCTACATCGACGTGGATGAGTTCACGCAGATACATGCACCATTGGAGTCATACAGGGACGTCTACAATAACTGCTTAACGCGAATCGAAGAGATAAAGTGCAAACATGCTTTAGTACTGGGCCTTATAAAATTAAAGGACCAAACTTTGAAAGAAGTCCAAAAGCAAATAAATGAAACCATCAAAACAATGACACACCAATCGTATCCAGCAGTAAGAAATCCCAGAAGCATTCGAGTGAAAAGAATAGCACCCCTAGGAATAATAGGCTCAATAAGCAAAAGTTTATTCGGTCTAGTCAGCACTGACGACGTAGACAACATCAACAAGAACATAAACACGTTATTTCAAGACCAAACGAAAATCGTGCAGATAATGAATTACATAACATAACCAAAAATCATCAAAAGGTGCTCCAAGGTTTTGAAACAAGCTTGACCAAAACAGTAAACAAAATGTTAAAAGAAGACGATGAACTAAAACATCTAATGGAAATAACAGTATACGTAAATGGACGTCTTAGACATTACGGACATGGGAGGAACCAAGGTCCACATAAAATTCAAGGGCAGACAAGACAGCACCATCCTCGATTTCATGCTTGACACAACGACAAAAGACCAACCAAAATTGGACATCCCCACACTCATGGTACCAACTACAGGAATGGTTCCACAATTGACCCTCGCATTCGTGCCACCGACATTACGACCACCATTATTCGTAACACCGACAATACCATCATTATCAGCAAAATTGGAAACAATGCCAAGCGAGAGACTGGTACCAATGCCACAACTAATTACTGGACCATTGGACGATACAGCGGCACAGCGACCCTGTGCCCAAGTACCACTAGGTATGAAATTCGAAGAATTTACAAGAATTTTTGGAACATTTGGACCATTCCATCACATATCCTTCGTATTGCACAAAAATCAAGAGCCAGGCACACCATTGAGCAAGTACCTCACCTTCGTGCAATACTTTGAGAAAGAAGATGCGATGAATGCAAGGACCACTACTTTGAGAGGTTCAAACAAAGATGGGCGACGCCGAGACACATTAAAAAGCAGAATGAACAATACAGGAGAAAACACCACGTCTGTCAAAAATTCGCTGACCACAGAAATAAATAATTAGACCACGAATTTGTATGCAAAATACAAAACGGAGAAAAGTGGGATCTACACAAAAAATGTGGACAATACTTTAAGTACAAAAACATTGACACTCATGCAAAAGAATTCAAAGGAGATCCACAAGAATCCACAGAAGATAATAGGTCCACGCAAAGGATGAACAACAAACAATAGAGAGAGAAGAGTCTGCATCACCTGATGTGATAATAATAGACGAAATAAATTTGGAAGAACTGCCGCAGCAACATGGCGAGACAGAGCCACTACCAATTACAAGGGACTAAAATCCGAATTCAGTAAATGGAGCAGAGCAACTCCTATAGTTCAAAAATAATGAAGAGCAGGACAACGGAAAAGAAAAAGACAATACGAGTCGTTATAGTTATGCGCAAATGTCGCAATAAATTTTTTTTCCTTTTTTTTTCTTCTTTTCTGTATCCTCAATTTTCTACGAAAACTTATATGATATTACATTAGTAAAATGGTACCAAAAATAGCGGGACCGAAAGAAAAGACAATATATTTTTTTTTTTACTTTTATACTATATAAGATTCTTAATCACAACCCTGTACCTAAATAAACATAATACACACTAACATAATCAAGTACTTAGATACAAACCATTTAATTAGCATAGGCAGGTACTAACAATTTAGCACACAAGGCATCAAATGTAAGACCACGGACCACAGCAACAGAAGTAAGTAGAATATTAGTTGACACAATACCCATAAATAATAAAAGCAAGAAGCAGAGCTATTCGATAAATCCCACTACCACCCACCCTTATAATATATATCTTGTACTCACATAAATCTCGCATAAGACTGTAATAATAATAAAAAAAAAAAAAAAAAAAAAAACATGGTCAGAAGCCTCAAAGATGATAAAACACATATAGATAATGTGTAGAGCAAAAAAAACCAAAAAGGTTAAAAAAAATATCAAATTAATGGGAAAAGAAACAGCATAAATTGACTCGAGAACAATACAAATACAAAAAAAGGGGAGTCAACAGTAAATTAAACCCCTTCTTTCTTCCAATTTATCGAATAACTCTGACAAATTTCTGTTCTCTTTGCTCAAATCACGATCATTCTTCGCTACATACAATTCTACTTACGAGACCATGTACCACAATCTAGCGTTTTAATTGTAGTTTCTCGAGGACGAGAAACGTTCTCAAGCGGGTGAGGATGTTACGTGACGACTTTCCCGATCTATATTTGAAATAATAATTTCAAGTGTAGAATCGAGAAAGTTCTACACGTATAAAGGTATAGCGAGACTCAAGGCCACAAAAGTATCAAGTGGCTAAGAATCTTGCTAACCTAAATAACTTCCCCGCCAACGGCTAGAGCCATACGTGCGGAGCTGCGTTGCAGTTTTGGTGCGTAGCTAGTTGCCAGGCCCCGTAAGGCCTAATGAGTGCAACAAGCTGGAGGCAGCGTGGGAGGTCCAGAACCTCTTCCGAGCGCTATCGAACCACGCTACTCACTCACTCCGTGATCGTTTGCACTTGTTTCCAATTCTTTAAAGGAAAGAAAATATACGAATAAATTTGGTCCATAGTTACTTTGATCATTCATATTGAATAATTTCCAAAATACCTCTTTCCAAATTTCTGAAGTAAAAAGGAGGAAAAAGGATAAGACCAGAAAAAGGAAACCCAATTAGGAATTTCCACAGACAATAAACGCAACATGGGCAGGGACACGAATCCTGACCAGATTCCACCCTGGATACATGTACAGGTATCGGATAGGCAGACTTAAACACAAAAGGAGAAGCTCTACAAGTTTCTACCTTAACAATGTGAACACGACATGATTGATAAAAATGTTCATACTACATTTACATCTTAGTTTGAATTAAATAAATAAGATAAAAACGCAACGCTTTGTATTTTGTAAATCTTTTATTATTACATGTACTTGGTGCAAAATCATTTGCGGATATACATACTGTAAATGGAATGATTTATGATAAATATGGAAATGCTTGTATATCAAGAGGTATTATTAGTACTGATAAAGAATGGAATAAATGTTTGTCAGAAGCTACAGTATTCAAGTTTCCAAAATCCATGTGTAAATTATTTGCATACATTTTCTTATATTTCAAAGACCTATTAATTAAATAGAATTATACGATAAATACAAATGTCACTTTATAGACCCTATATCTTCCCACCACAGCGCCTAGCGGAAAAGCGCGTGAGGGAAGTGAGCGCGGCGGCCGCGGCACCATTGCTAAGGAGGTCGGCGGCAGTGAACGGAGTAACAAAGAGAGCCGACAAAATCGAAAAGTGCAATTCTTTCGCAAAGTCTCACGATCTGAATTTGAGCTGCCCTTCGTCACACTAGCAAATCGGACAAGAAACACTTTCCGCGAGCCTATTAGCGGGACTTTCTGCGAAGCTTTCGGCAGGACGGTATGTGAACCTAGCAGGACTTTATGCGGAGCTTTTGGCTGGAAGCTGAAAGCTTCGCATAAAGTTCCGCTTATAAGCCCGCAGAAAGAACTGCAAAAAGTACCGTATTAAATTCCGCTGACAGGCCTGCGGAAGGAGCCAAGCGGGCAGCGATAGGTCGCCCGATCCGCAACGACACTGGTTGTGGTGCACGCGGGCGGCGCAGACCCGTTGCGGTCATTCCGCCAATGCCAGCAACCAGCTCAGGTTGCTCTAGGCGTTGTACCACCAACGCCCCCTCTTCCTTCTTTTTCTGCCTCTGGGGTGAGGTACGCCTCCACCTCGACATCGGGAGGGAAAACGCTCTAAGAGTCTTCTCCCTTGCCTACCTCTCGGATGACCACGTAAGGCCACTCTTCTTCGCGGGTTAACGCGGCCATCACGCGCTTGAAAGCTGCTTTCAGCTCCTCGGGACTCATACCTAAGCATATAATATTTCTATCTTAGGTCCACAGCTCTTTGTGCACGCGTTTTTCGTGGTGACTTCGACTCGCCTACCTTCCGGATGACCACGTAAGGCCGCTCTTCTTCGCGGGTTAACGCGGCCATCACGTGCTCGGAAAACAGCACGTGATTTTGCCTCACCACTAGGTCTCCTACTTTATATGTAGCCGGTTTAAGCTTGGCGTCATAATAGCGCTTCTGTAACGCTTCTTTGCAACGCTTGCTTGCGCAGCTGGGATAAGTCCCACATTCGATCGTGCCATGCATCGGTGCTCAAGCTCGTCCCGTGAGTTATGGTTCTCTTCGATGAACGCGCGCACCATGTTATTTGTGGTGCGATTCATCCACTCCCCTGAGTTCACCTGGGGGTGATAAGGTGGTGTAAACTCATGTCGCACGCCTTGTTCTCTGAGGTATTGATCAATGGCCTTATTTTTTAATTCTGTGCCATTGTTCGACAGGAATACCTCTGGCGCACCATACCGCAAGAAGACTCGCTCCTGGAGATGCTGCAGGCTTGTCTTCGCGTTTGCCCGCGTAATCGGAATGCACTCTATCTAGCGGATGAACAAGTCTTAGAATATATTCCGTTCCTCGAGTGGTCTTAGTTTCGGCCCCACGACATCTCCCGCTATGATCTGCCATGGCCAAGTAATCACTCGTTTTCCCATCAGGCCTCTTGACGAGCGCTGCTCGACTTTGCATTGCTGACAAACGAAGCATCGTCGAACCTACTCAGCCACGTCGGTGTACACACCGGGCAAGTAAGAGTATATTGCAACGCGCGCACAAGTTTTCTCAAGCCCCTGGTGACCGGCTGATAGTTCGTCGTAACACTCTTGCAAGGTCTCTGCTCACTTTTCTTTTGGCATGACGATTTTCCATGCCGTATCGTCATTCATCTGCGTTCACTCTCTGGAGCACTTTCTCTAAATACTCGAGATGCTCTTTGAACGTCTCTGTCGCGATAATGATATCATCGAGATACGAGTACGCGTATGGCTGGAGTTCTGGGCTAATCACTTCGTCGATCATTCGCTGGATGGTGGCTCCAGCGTAGGCTTAACTAAACGACATACGCGTGAATTGGAATGAACCTAGCCCAGGAACTGTAAAGTCCGTCAGAGGTCTCGACTTCGGTTTCAATGGTATTTGATGGTACGCGCTGCTAAGGTCCAACGTCCATATGTACTTCGCTTTCTGCGCAGTTTACCAAGAATATCATCCATGTTAGGTAATGGATATGCGTCAGCTTATGACAGCGCATTAACTTCTTGGAAGCAGACGCAAAAGCGATATTGCCCGTTCGTTTTGCGCACCATCACTACCGGGCTTGACCAAGCACTGTCAGAGGGTTCGATGATTCCCGCAGCAAGCAACTCTTATACTTGTTGAAACATCTCCTCTATTTTTGGTGATACGGGATAATACTTCTGTTTTATCCACCTGGACGATCCAACGTCTATCCCGTGCTCAAGAAACTGCATCCGTCCGATCGTACGGTCGGATTTAGGTAGGATGCTGTCCTGCATTCTGCGAATCTGAGCATGCTCGTTGTCACTAACGTACGCAAGTCCAACCACAGCGATATCCACCGCCCCTGCAGTAGCTATCATAGCCACCTGAAGTGTGACAATCTTTCGCTCCTTCTTCAAATACAGGACATTTTTATTTTAATCGTGGACTGCGCCAAACAGGCGTCCGAAATTCGTCCTGACTAAACATTCGTTGGTCGCTTCAGGCATGATTGCCACCATTACATTACGTTGTACACCTGCAACGTCGAATGGTAAGTCCACAAATCCTACGACCAGCGACGTCTGACCATTTGCACACTGTGCTTGACGGCCATTGCATTGTCGCGATCTGAAGCCCTAACGACCCCATCACGGTCAAAGCGCTGCCTGGGTCGTAGAGAGCCCTTACTCTGAACCCTCCGATGCCCACTTGTACCCACCAGCGCGACTTGTCTTTTTTGGCGATATCGTCAGCAGGCGAGACTCGCTGGACAACAGTGCGACCATGCGATCAAAATCGCCTGAGGTTTCGCGCGAGGTATCTCCTCTCAAAAAGACTCCTCGTGCGACGGTTCAAGAGGAGCAGTAACCTCGCCTACTTCTCCTTTTTGCCGTTTCCCTTACCCAAGGGATATTCTTGGGCAATGTTATCTTTTCCACGGCATTTGAAGCATTATATTGGCTTCTTCTGCTCTCTTTGGTCCGATGTACCGGAACTCTTGCTAGACCTCTGGCTTTTGCGCTTCGGATTAAGAAACTTGCCTCTCTCTTTCATAGGTCCGGATTGTCCTCGCTGAGGGGCTGACTTTTTGCTGCCTCCTCCAGCGTTGTCAATGGCGTCATCCAATAAAGACAGGGTGATGGTTTGCTCTGCAAACCCCATGGTTGCCACCGGCGTTTTACCGCCAGTCTCCGGCGTTTCGTCCTTAAAGACGCATTCGGGGACGATTGCTACACCGGTCTTCGAAGCCGCTCAATACGAGGCTTCACATGCTAGAGCGACCTCGACTTATTTCGATCCGCCTGATTTGAGCGCGATGTAAACAACACGAGGTTGTTCTCAGGGGACTCAGATGAGATCTCAGGTGACATCTAAAGTGAGATCTCAGATGAGAAATTTTTTAAAATCGAAAAACATCTTAAATGCTTCGAAACCTAATTTTTTTAACTTTTCCGAATAGGAGCTCCGCCATATAGGCGACTTATAATATTGAAAACCTAATGTTTTATTAAATAAGAGGATTCAGCAGCTTTCGGACCAAAATTTTAGATGAGATTTTGGCATGATATCTCAGGTGAGATCTCAGGTGAGATCTTATGTAAGATCTAATGTTTTTTGCTATACCCATTGAGATATCATTTTTTGGGAAAACTAATTTTAACTTTAATTTGATATCTTAATGCGTATAGCAAAAAATATTTACTTGACATTTTAATAATTAGAGATTTCACTACGTTTATTAGTCTTTTTCTTGCCAAGATTTGCACTTTTGAAAATTTTTTGGGAGATTCTACATCTTTTGCAAAACATATCCTCCTTGCTATTGCACTTCATGAAATCTTGATCTATTCGATAGACAATAAACTACTATTGCTTTAGACATTGATCGCATCGCACATATAATCGTATAGCATTATTATATGCATATAATCGCGTGTATCGCCTAATAGCAGACGATGTCGGTAAAGTAGATGAACGACTTTAACCACTGGTGTATAATACCTAATATAATACTTACCTGAAGAAGGGAGAGGATGGAAACTCTGAACAAAAAGAAATATACCGATCAAATTTTCAACTTGAAATATTAAGTTAATAACTTAATATTTTTGGATGAATCTGTTTAATCATGAAATATTAGGTTAATTAACTGCAAAATGCACAGATGATTATTCGTAGCATCCCTTTCATTTGGACCGCATCTCAAAATCACTAATAATGATATATGTATCTATGTGGCGCATATGATTTAAAAAATAATTCAGATTATAAATATAAATAATAATATATTATGCAACTAGGAAATTGTCTTTTTCTAGCGAGGGTTATGTTTGGAACACGAGTGGGAGTCGAGGTCGCCGTAGGCTAAAAACTAATTGAAATTTGATACATTTGATTTTTTTTTCGGTAACTTGAATGATTTAAGTTCAAAGAACATTTCTACCATAAAATAGATCTATTTTTTTCTTTTTTTGAGTTTTGGAGGGTTTTTACAAAATTGACCGAATATAAAATTTTAATATAGTGTAGATAGATGTTTTGGATTTATATTTGCTATAATTGAATAAACTTTTTAAACATTATTATTCTTATTATTATTTTTTTTATTATAATTGTTATAATGATAGATTATTATTATTCAAAAAGACTGTTAATATTTAGTGATAAATTATCATTCGCAAAGATTAATAGAATTTACTTAAACAGTATTTATATTGTTATTAATATTTATTTTAAATTGGAAATTGCTTATTCTAATAACTTTTAAATAAGTGTACAATAATAATAGAAATTTCAATTGATAGAGAGGGAAAAACAGTATCAGCAAGTTTATTTGTAGTTAGGGAGTACTAAATAAGTATTTGATAAATTTGTACGTTTTTTATTACAAAATATATTTCATTCATATACAATGCTCTTTCCATATTAGTAATGTAACGTATTCGGTAATGGCAAGATGTACATATTTCGAAGAACTTTCCTGAAAATACAAATACTTTCAATATCCATAGTATCTATTACGTAGGATTCTCTTCAATTTCTTTGACTATTTGTAAAATACCATAATGTTTACTTAGACATTTTCTTGTTCGAACAATATAACAAATTATTAATTTTTTCTGATTCTCTCTATCCACTACAAATTTATCTATTCGGGCAAATCTATTATCGTTTAGTAAAATGAATGAATTATTTGACCTTATTTTTTATTCACTATAAATGTCTCATATAAACATCTATCTTTTACGATTTGTGAATATAATTTGGCATTTATTGATACATTTAGACTTGACAATAAGAAATCATTTACACTGACCTTTACTAAAATAACTTATATTAGAAAGTTTAAAATGATTATATAAATTGGAATCGAGAATATCTTCTCGGTATATCTTGACTAAAACACTTACATGTGGATATGAGCTCTCTTGTAGAAGTGTTGCAGCATGATTAATGTTAATACACCTAATTATCTAAAAGAACCTCTAAAACCCTTTGAGCACCTGATAGCTTTTAACAAATTGTAATTTCATGATTCGAAAGAGATAGTTGAATGACACCATAGCGGTCCCCAATTTAAGATACTTTCGGCTATATGCAAGAGTTAATGTACGCTGTAACTCATTGCTTTCTTATCGAAGAACTTCTCAGTTTTAGCTACAAATTTGTGTACTACACTTTACCTGCTTTATTTAATTTTGACACATGAATATTATCGTTTAGTAAAATGTACAAACTTTCTACAAATAAAAGCCAGTGATAATAATGACCTCTGCTTAAATATTCTGACAGAATAACGGCGATATAATATGGCCATTTTTTGATTTTTGCAAAACAATATTTTGCGTTTTTTTCAATCATCCCATTGTTACAAACAATTCAGCTATAATGCATTTAAAAGACAATAAAATTACCTGCTTTTTCTTCGGTTTGGTCTTCGGGATCGACCGCTTCGTTTGACAGATAAAATAAAAAAGGTAATTTATTTTTTTAAATTCATATCTCTGAAACTAAACATCATTACCTTACTAAACAAATCATGTGGATTGACCACGTGTCAAACTATATCCCATTGAAAATCGAAGTGATTTGATAACTTATTTTTTCAGTAATAAATCGAAAACTGTAAAAATGAGTTTTTTTGTGCCTCAATAACGAACGTAAAAAGTCCTTATTGTACTTGAGATTTTAAGAAAACGCAGATATTTTATATGTTTCGGCTCAGTTCATTGCACAGCTTTCAAACCCCTACGTTTCTTAAAATATCAAGATTTCAATTATTTTTTGAAAATTTTTTGATTTCTAATATCTCTAGAACAATGTAGTCAAAATGCTTTAAAATTCTATTTGGTGCTTTAACATGAAAAACGCTATCTGCTGATAAAATTTAAAACGATTTCGTCAAACGATCCTCAAGTAAAGAGCTAAAATATAAAAACTATTTTTCTCAAAATTTTGTTTCATCTTAACGAGATGTCGTTGCATGTCATCAAAGTCCCTCCCTTGCTAATTTTTTCCCGCCAACCCACTCATGTACGATACACTCCTTTTACACCCCTCGTTCTACTAAATGCCATAGTATTTTGTTATAAAAATTGCTTCTTCAATAAAATAATTAAAATTAATAATATCAATTGGTAACATTTTTGATTCTTTTTTTTAAGTTTAGTCAGTTTATTATTATAAAAAATAGATCATATCAAATATTATGAAAAATAACATTTAACACACCCCAGCATAAAGTAACTTTATCCCTGGCGAGTCGAGAATAAAGAGCTACATGTATGTGTATAGAACCGGTGGATTCAGAGAAATAACAAGAATTAACGACGAATTAAACATTGACTATATATATAACTATGAGGAGCACTGAGCTTATTCCTCGCTGTTATAATAGCGACCGTAGAGCATCCGATTGCCCTTGTGCGTCTCGACTTAGATTTTAGCGTTTTTGTGTGTATGCCTGTGTGTCTCTGTGTGTGTGTGTGTGTGTGGATTATTTATTTGAAAACAATAATAAGAGCATTAACATACTGTATATTTAAACAATATTTTATTTATTGGAACTTAGAACGAATTTAGTTAGAGGAATCTACGTGCCGATGAATTGGCAGCGGTTTTTTGATTTAAACTTTAACATTAGTATTTCTAAGCATAGCAACTTCATGAAAACCATCCTAGTATAAATCGTCGCTCCCTACGAAGAGAAGTACTGTTCAATTTCTCGTCATAAATACCAAAACTCATTTGACGCATGACAGACTAGCACAACTCAAATTTTAAACAACGAATTTCTTTGAAAATTTCCCGATTTTTGCGAAACTGTCCCAAATGAACATTTTTAAATAATCTTAATTTACAACTATTCACCGAATTTAAAATTGTTTTCAATACAATAATTTTTTACGGACATTTTTTAAATTATTTACTTTGTTTAGAAATTTCTACAACCTTTTAAAACTTTGAGGTTTGACTGTCTTTGTCCAAAGTTTTTAAAAACTTAAGGGGTCCAGCCTGGGTTTAAATTCTACAAAAAAACAACAAAATATTCATCCATTAAACAAATTTTTTTTCACGAAAATAAAAAACAAAAAATATCTACTGAAAATATTTACACTATACACTATTTCTACTGAGAAATATTATATATATATACTATACAAAATCACTGACCAAAATTCCTGACATTGTACTATATAAATAAGTGTTTTTAGTCACTTGCCACGGCTTTGTCGAAGATCTGGACCATCTTCTTTACTTTACCTTGGCTTAAAATGTACTTTAAACATGTCCCCTCAGACCTAATGAAAGACGTTTCTGAAAAATATTAATCAAATGTTATTAGCAACAAGTACAGTGTGAGAAATATTAATTAAAATTAGCTACGTATACAAAGTATCGATAATAATATTTAATTATTATTTTTCAGAAATGTCTTTCATTAGGTCTGAAGGGGTATGTTTAAGGTACATTTTAAATACGGACAGAGCAAACAAGACGGTACGGATATTTCACCAAGATATGACTAAAAACACTTATTTATATAGTAAAATGTCATGAATTTTGGTCAGTGATTTTGTATGGTAAAATTTTTTTTGTATAATATTTTTCGGTAGGAATAGTGTATATTGTAAATATTTTTTGTTTTTTAATTTACGTAAAAATTATGACGAGGAACGTTGTTAACTCGTCATAACCTCCCCAGCATACAATAATTATATTATTTAATGTAGATTAGTTAAATGTTACAGGTGAACAGCGGCAGAGCAGCGAGAGGGAGCACACCATGACGGTGAGTGGGGAGACAGATTCGTTCGAGCCAGCTAACGAGAGACAGCTCCGTCTAGGTCGCGCTATCTACCTCGAGATTGTGATTACGAATTCGTGTGCGTGAGTGACCGGTGCTCTCTGTGACAGCATCACGGCTACGTTTGAGGCTTCTTTGTGCGTCCTCGCCGCGACTCCGTCCGACCTGCGACTACGCCAACTCGCCTGCGAAGGAAACGTCCTGGGCTCGAGCATACCCGAGAGCGAGCGAGAACCGTCAACAGTAAGTGTCAGCTCTCTGATTCTCCCTTTCTCTCACTAGCTCTCTCCCGATCTCTAGCTACGTTGTTCCCCTGCGTCTCGCACACCCGCGCGTGTGTTCGTGTATCTTATTTTGAGTGAATACAATATATTCCCTTCTTTCTAAACCTAACGTCTGAGTTCGGAGTCATTTCTGCGGACCCGCTTCCCGTCTCCCCTAAACTACGTTCCACACCGCCTCCGCGGGCACGCGTATCGCTTCACGATACTCGTGCATGCTAACTGCAGCTAGCCATATTTGACCTTGGCTGGTCCATTGCGAGCCTCGAGTACATACCGAGGAAACGAGACCTTGTCTCGATTATTTCGAGGTGATTCCCGCGACAGCAATTGCATTGCACGCAGCTAACGTCTGGACGATTGCTGCCGAAAGCTTCACCCCGTTATAAAACAAAAAAATTTCATTAGACGAATGTTTTGTTGTTTGTTGTTTTTTTTTTTTTGGATTTAACTCAGGCTGGACTTCTTAACCAACCAAATAATCTAATAAAAACGTTAAATACTTCCATTTTAAGGAATATAAAGTCGCACGTTGTGCTACTCTTGGCCGCATTTTTGAACTGTGCTACTCTTCATAGGGAGCGAAGAAATATAAATTTGTTAAACTGTTTTAAAATTGTGCTTAATTTTTTTTCAGGATGAAACTTCGAAAAGTAGCTCAACAGCAAGTGAACTAGGTTTGGCAAATGTAGGCGGTGTCTTTGTCGTATTGATGGGAGGCATGGGAATTGCATGCGTTGTTGCCGTTTGCGAATTTTTGTGGAAAAGTAGAAAAATTGCTGTTGAAGAGAGGGTGCGTATTTATATTTTTTAAATTTCATTAATTTTTTTATTCTAATATGACTGAAAAGTATCTTTAAAATAAAAAACAAACATTAGTAATAACCAGTACATATATTGGTTAAAATGTATTAAAAATGTTACGTGCACATTCTATTTTTTATCGATGTAGATAGCTTTTCAATAAGTTCCTAGTTTAGTATGATCGTCCGTGTTACTCACTATTGCTGTTGGCGTCGACAATAGATTGGGTATCCGGTCCGATGCGTGGACGCCAATTGTCTTCGCTTTGAGCCCGTCTAGGGTCCGCATTATTTGTCTTTTACTCGAAATTTGCAAAAAATCATACTCACGAATTATTGCCATTGATAGAACTTTTAAAAAAGGAAAAACAAAAATCCTGGGGGTGGGGGGACAGACAGCAAAAAGCATATATATATATATATATATATATATATATAAATTGAAGTATATTATAAGTGTACCTCAATTAAAATAAATTGAGGTAAACTTGTTAACACTAAAGAAAAAATGTTTTCTACATGTGGCTTGCGAAAAAGTTTGCACC
>QLSS01000489.1:56483-78780 GCA_024372645.1 Trichomalopsis sarcophagae | reverse complement strand
AAGTTCACCACATGCTAAAATAATGAAATACAAAGACTGATAATTGTTAAATACTATTTATTTATTTCTTCAAACTTGTGTGCAATTTACATGAATAAATACATTATTAAATATAATAACAATTGCTTTCTTATTTATTTGAACCTTGAATAATTCATACAATCTCATTTTTATCTATCCAACTATTATGCTTGTCACTAAATCCTAACCATTTAACATATACGCGTTTACCACTTTTCTTTAAAATTTTTTCTACTAAATAAATTTCCGGATACATAGTTTTATGAATTTCTGTTTCATAAAAGCCACCAGAGACGGGTTTATCATAATAATCTTTGAGGTTGTAAGTTACTGGATCCGTTTTTGCAACTCGCGTTATTGTGAAAATTTCCGTTGACCAGTTTGGCGTATAACCTTTTTCAAAAACATTTTTTATCCTACTTATTCGTACTTTATCTCCTACTTTAAATTTCGGTTTTTTCACTGGCGACTTTTCATTTGGAAAACGTCTCTTGACTTCTCGCTCATTTGCCAGTGTAACATTTTCAGGCTCGATTCCTGTTGTCCGATGTTTTCTCGAATTGTATGCTTTGAGCAAGTTAGGTAGAATATCCAACCATTTATAGCTTCCTTGTTTGCTGAATTCTGTCCACATTGCATTTTTTAACGTTCTATTGAATCGTTCGCATATACTTGCATGAAGATTACTATGCGAAGAGTATAAGTGTATATTGTGCTTTTTCATAAGTTTTTGAAAAATTGAATTGTAAAATTCTTTTCCTTGGTCAGTTTGTAGATTCTTCGGTACTCGTCCTTCTTTCAGTATTGACTTCATAGCTGTAGTAACATCGTTACCACTCTTTGACTTGACTGGCACGGCCCATGCATACTTTGAAAATATATCTATGACAGTGAGTAAGTAATGAAAACCTTTATTCTCTTTAGAATATGGTACCATTTCTACAAGATCAGCCTGCCAAGTCTCGTCTATTCCACGTATGTCATATTTTCTTCTCTTGTATCGCCGGCGTGCTGGCTTGTGTAGCTCTTCAGCTACTCTTTGACGTTCCATCATCGTTTACAGTAGATGAAAATCCATCTGGAAAATTGTCTATACGAACTTTTAATTGTTTATTCACTTCTTCAATGATATAATCAACACCAGAGTAATTGCGAAGAGTTGTACTATAAAGATAACGCAATTTTGTATTCACTTCCAATTGCTGTTTTTCAACTTGCTGTTTATATTCTTCTATAACTTCACCAATTCCAGCAATTTTAGCAGCTATATAATTTATTTCAGTTTGTAGAATAACTTTCAGTGAATGCAAGGTGATTGCATCGTTTAGATGAATGGGCTGTCCTAGGTTGCAAAGTCGCTTATTTTCTAAATCAAAATCACCGTCCGGTGTAAAATTGAAACCATTGCCTGGAGGACCGCGACTCACTTGCGAGCCCTCAAGTTTTCTTCCAAACACATCGAGACTCATGGTAATACTGATGCAAAATAGAAAGTTGCATGTCAATATATATGCCCAGCTTCGCGTAATTCCTCAATAATCGACTCGATTTCATTGACGTGATTATTATTTCCAGCTGATCGTTCGGCAATCAATAATCGAAGTCTCTCAGTAAGCTCATTTGGATCATCCCAGTAGACGAGATCAATGGAAGAATTTTTCTTAGCTATTTTATATTTAGGTATAAGTCCTCCTCCGCTGCTGTTTACGTTCTTTTTACGTGGAGTGCTGCGGAACATTGGTGCTAAAACATTCTTATATTTATTACTTCTCGACATTCGTATAGATTCATCTTTGCTGAATTTTTTCCGATGAGCATTTGTTGCTTCCAAAATCTTGCGATAATTTGCACGGTCTGATGAGCTCAGAAGAAGATCATCCGGATATTTTTTAAATAGCAATTCCATTAGTCCATTCGTTTTAGGATAACTTTCATCTCTGACTTTGACATATTTATCATCAAATTCAATTTCTGAATCACCAATCATATACACTTTATCAACCTTTCGCACTCCATATATATTATCAATCGTTCTACGGCTTTTATCTAATAATGATAAAAAGTCTTCAGCTGATTCATTTTTTCCACTAGCGGATTTAAATGTAGAATTGGTTATTGTGTCAAAAACATCATCAACATCATCATCATCATCATAAACAGTATAATCCATTAAACTCGATTGATCAATTCCCATTCGTTTTTTCATTTTCTTACTGCTGCTGTTTTTATCCAAAATATGATTAAATGGTTGCTGCAGTGGGCTTTCACTTTTCATCTCAACAAGTTTCTCAAGTGGTGTGATGACTGGTTTTAGAGTATCACCGATGACTTTTTCAAAGTCATCTTTCTCCTGTTTTAATAAAGTGTATTTTTTCTTAATAGCCTGACGAGCTCGCAAGAGCTCGCTAAGAACATTCTTCTCTTTCGTGAAGTCTGACATGCTTACGTGGCGATGTCTACAACTGAACTGCAAGTTCGAGACTCATAATTCCTTTTTTATTGCAAAACAGTCAAATCCTTTTCTATATCTACCCTCATTCATCGGTCTATCTTTGTCAATAACGATGAATCCATATCTATCATTCTTCCAACATTCAGAACAAAGATTCCGAAATTCGTTAAAAGTTAAATCGGTATTCACATGATCTTCATAGATATGTTTAAGATTTACATCATCTTGTCGATAAATTACTAACAAATTGACATTATCTCTTATGTCTCCCCATACAGAAGAATGCTCTAACGTTATCCTGCCTCTCACATGCCACATCATCAAAAATCATTATTGAATTTGGAAGGGCTTCATCTGGAGATACTACAGATTCATGCTCACTGAACGGAAGATATGATACTCCTTCAATCGGATCCAGGACATTTTTGAGAAATTGATACTTTGGCTGATTCAAGGATTTAGAGTATACATACAAATTCTCAAACCGAAGACCATTGGGGTGTGTAATTAAAGCCAATAAACTATTTGTTTTTCCACAGTTTGATGGCCCACAGAAAACTGCTCGTATACTATCTGGTAGTAATTCCCCATGACGCTTTTTTCTCTTCTCTTTTCCAAAATCGAAATTTGTCACGGGGAGTTTGACGTTCTGCTCGGTAAAATCCATGTTCACTCAACAGAGTCAAATATAACATTGAGCTCTCGAAATATAAACGCTCGTTTTATACCATGAACGTCAGTTGTGAATCAACGCTCGAAGAGAGATGATCATACATAAATCTCAGAAACAGCCGAAAGGCTATGGATTGCTTGATAAAGTTATCAATAACTTACCTGTTGAAATGCATCTTCCTGGATATCAATACTGTGGTCCCGGAACCAAATTGAAAAAGCGAATGAAAAGAGGAGATCCTGGCATTAATCCGCTTGATCAGGCATGTAAAAAACATGATATAGCTTACTCAGATAAAAACGGAGATCGTAAAGCTGCTGACAAAATGCTTGCTGAGGAAGCTATGCAACGTGTTAGAGCTAAGAATGCTAGTCTTGGTGAAAAAGCTTTTGCTTTTGCTGTTAGCAATGCTATGAAATTAAAAGGAAAAACTGGAATGGGACTGAAATTTAATAAGTTAGTGACTGCAGCTAAAAAATCAATGTCAACAAGTAAAAGTTCTCGCAAGGTTATTCAATCAGCCTTGAAGGGTGCACGTCAAGCTGTTAAAAGTGTAGGTGGAAAGAAAAAAGTTATCATTCCACGTGTTTTGCCGCTTCCATCAAAAATTGGTGGAGTTCTTCCTTTTCTCATTCCATTGTTCGCAGGACTAAGTGCCACCGGTGCTCTAGCAGGAGGTGCTGCTGGAATAGCTAAAGCAGTTAATGATGCTAAAGCTGCGCAGAAAAATTATGAAGAAAGTAAGAGGCATAACGAGACCATAGAAGCTATTGCTTTAGGCAAAGGTCTTCATCTTAAGCCCTATAAAAGTGGAATGGGATTATTTATGAAACCTCATATCGGTCGTGGTCATCGAGTCAATAGAAAAAAGAAACTTCGATTTAACTTTGCCAAATCGTGCACTGACTGACTACGATCTAAAAAAATATGCTCATATGATGAAAATTTCAGATTTCCGTGGTGTTTTCATGAGAAATAATCTACCACCTGATGGTCCATGGCGTAATGAAACAGCTGTGGTAAACTTGGACGATTTTCAAAATAGAGGCACTCACTGGGTTTGCTATCGCAAACGTGGTCCTGAAGTACTTTATTTCGATAGTTTTGGTGATCTCAAACCTCCCAAGGATCTCATGATGTATTTTAACGTGAAGGAAGTGAAATACAATTACAAAAGATATCAAAATTTTGACTCATTTATATGTGGTCATCTTTGTCTCTACTTCTTAGCTGGGAGACTATAAAAGAGATGTTCGCAGACGAATAGATTCATTAGCATCCGATCAGTCATGGAAGATAGCTTCACTCTGAGTCTCTCAGGAAACTCATCTGTCTTAGAAGCGCAATATTTTCCTTCGATTGAACTACCACAGCATAAAAATTTTGTCTTGGGATTAGTTGAACTTTTAACATTCAACTCTATTCCTAATGTTGACCATTCAAATAATAAACTTCATTTGAGCAAAAATAATATTATCACTATCCCTACGGGCAGCTATGAAATTGATGCTATAAATCAATTTTTGCAAGAAACTTTGAAATCCAAAGGAATTGAATTTTCTTTGAAAGCTAACAACAATACTCTTAGAAGTGAAATTCTCTGCAGTCATCAGATAGATCTCAAACCTCGCGATTCAATAGGCCGTCTCCTTGGCTTCGCTCCTCGCATTCTCAAAGAGAACATTCAACACAGCTCTGATTTACCTGTGAAAATATTGAGAATCATGCACTCAGAGTGGAGTGCAACATTACTGCAGGTGCTTACATCAATAATAAGAAAGTTCATACAATCCATGAGTTCTTTCCCAGAGTGCCTCCAGGATATAAAATCTTAGAAGTTCCGTCTCATGTGATATATCTACCACTCAGTGTCAAGTGCATAGATCATCTGCAAATTCGAATTGTAGATCAGGACGGAAATTTGGTGAATTTTCGAGGAGAGGAAATTACTATTAGACTTCACATCAAATCTGTATAATGGGTATCGTTTACAATTCTGGAACATATATAAGTCAGCCATCATGTCAACCAGTCATCAGTCGACCAAAGAAACTCAAACCGTTAACACGGAAGAGCATTCAGTTTCTGAAAAGCCTAGGACTAAAAGTTCGTGGAAAAAATTCACGTGTATAATTCTTTGCTGCTTCCAGAAAAATGGACGAAATTCTAAGCATTCAATCAGGTGTCGTCTTCGATGAGTCTATTGCTCATTACGAGGTACACGCGCATCAACCATACTCATCATTAAGCTTTGATAATAGTGATGAAATTCGTATTTCTATACAACATCAAGATCTATGCCTCTTACCATCGCGTAGTTCTATCCATGTATGTGGAAAATTAAAACTAAAAGATGGTTTAACAGCACCAACTAAAACTAAATTCGTGAACAATGGCATTTGTCATCTGTTTGATGAAATTCGTTATGAGATTAATGCTGTGGAGATAGATAAAAGTAAAAATGTCGGTCTGAGCAGTGTTATGAAAGGATGGACTTCATTTAACTCGAATCAGAATAACATGCTAGAAAACGCAGGCTGGCTTGGTGGTGAAGAAGATACCAAAACGTTTGTCGATGAAAAGGGAAACTTTGACGTAGCGATTCCGCTGAGTATGATCTTGGGCTTTGCAGAAGACTATAAAAAAATTATAGTTAATATGAAGCATGAGCTCATACTTACAAGATCGAGAAGCGACTTAAATGCAATAATCCAGAATGGAACTACATCATCTGGCGTAACTACTTATGAAGATTGTGAAGTAAAAATAACAAAGATAGAATGGTTAATGCCATATGTTATTGCATCAGATAAACAAAAAATCCAGCTATTGAATTTCATTGGTAAGGATAACCCCATCTCTATGTGTTTTCGTTCTTGGGAGATATTTGAATATCCTCTTCTTCCAAGCACGAATAAACACGTCTGGACAGTGAAAACTTCAAATCAATTGGAGAAACCTCGTTTCGTAATTCTCGGACTACAAACAAAGAGAAAAGCTGCAAGAACTGCAAATGCCAGTAGATTTGATCATTGTGAGATAAGTAATGTGAAAATTTTCTTAAATTCACAATATTATCCATACAACAATATGAATCTCGACATATATAACAATCAGTATGCAATTCTCTATGATATGTATGCTAATTTTCAAAAATCATACTATGGAAGAGATCCGCAGCCATTGCTGACAAAGCCTATGTTCATCAAGAATGAACCACTCATAGTTATTGACTGTTCACGACAAAACGAATCTCTCAAGAGCGCTCCTGTCGATGTACGTCTGGAGTTTGAGGCTAAAAAAGATTTTCCTGCTAACACTTCAGCATACTGCCTAATCTTACGCGATCGCATCTTTCAGTACAATCCTATCAGTGGAAATGTCAAGAAGCTCGTCTAGGCCGCACCGGAAAATGGAATATGCAGTAGACCTGACTGGTTTAAATCAAACCGAAGAAGATTATATTCTAAAGGAATTAGCAATCATACCTCTCGAGGAAAATAGTGCAGATCCTACTGTTCAAATATTCAAAAATCCCTTCTCATGGTAAAAACTCTCAGACAAAATGCAAAGGGAGAACAAATGGCTCAAACATAATTATCATGGCATTAGGTGGAGAACGGATGGACATGACTACTCTCAAATCGGAAACTTGCTTCGTGACGCTTTACATGATGCATCAAAAATTTTTGTAATGGGTGCATTAAAACAGAAATGGCTTCAACGATTCAAATTTTCTGTTCACAATATTGAACAGTATGGCTATCCGTCAAAACCATCTTTTAAGTGCGTCACAGTATGCACAAATCATAATCCAAGCTATAAGACGACCTGTGCATTGCACAACGTCAAACTCATAAAATTGTTCTATCAGCATAAACTGTAAAATAAAATAAAAAATAAAAAAAATTTAAAAAAAGTAGAGAACGTTATAGGCATTCCAAAACATAATAGAGAGAGAGGAAAATTATCCCCACTCTCTCATCGGATACTAAAACACTCTGAGAGGAGAGAGGGTGTTTTAGTATCTTGGCGAGAGAGAGGGGATCCCTACTCTTCCATCGGGTACCAAAACACTCTGAGAGGAGAGGGGGTGTTTTAGTATGCCTATGTTTTGGTATGCCTATAGCCTATCTACTTATTTATATACATTTTTAATGTTTTTTTTTATGAATGTATATTATTTTAGAATTAAATAATTCTTATCACTGGAAACAGCCTCTCTAATCCATATACGTCAACCACTCCGTCAAGTGGTGTAACCTGTTATCACAAACGAGGCTCTGATATCATATTTTATATGTAATGTAAATTATTTATTTTAGATTAGATTCTATCGTTAATACTCTTAGTATAAGTTCTTTATAAAAAAATAAATAATTAGGAATTTAAAGTGAAAAGTCAGCCCCCCCCCAGACGTTTTGTTGGTTTGGTTTCCAACCCCTTCAAGTCTTTATTAATAAAATATAATAAATATAATCACAACAATACGGTACAGTCCTAAAGAAAATAAAAATAAAAATAAGAGCATACCAATTTTTCTGAAATATCAAATATTATCTTAAATTGTAAATAATAAGAGGAAAGATTCCTCGAGTCACAGTCATTTGTTACATCTTTGTGCCATGTATCAATCACACATAAGTTGAGTATTACAAACACATACAAATCACGCACTATTGGTCAAACAAAAAAGAATTTAAAAACAAGGATTGATGAACACAAAACTTCGAATGACAAAATACTACCGATTCCGACGCATATTACAAATAAAAGACTGATTTCAGAAAGCTTTTTTATTAATATGAATGTAAATACTATTAATAAACAAGAAGATTTTCAATTAATGAGCAAACAATACCGTATTTTCAATAGAATTTTTAATAGTAATTAATTATTTATTTACAAAAGTTTCAATTAACCTATAAATTAAATACAAATAAATATAAAATATTTTAATTCAAAACTAATTATAATTTAAATTTTGAACTTATTTTTGTAACAATTTTATATAGTTATTTACATTAATTTTTTTATTCATAATTTACATTAAATAATTTAGTTATGAGTTTTGTTGTATATTTTTATATTTTTTGAAGTTTTTGCTCATTATTGAATAATTTTAAATAGGTCGATAATTACAGTTCCGTCATTATCCGTTTTCAAGATTATCTTGCGCTACTCTGTTATCTAAGTTGTATTAGTGCGTGATTTGTATGTGTTTGTAATACTCAACTTATGTGTGATTGATGCATGGCACAAAGATGTAGCAAATGACTGTGACTCGAGGAATCTTTCCTCTTATTATAACTTAAGATAATATTTGACATTTTAGAAAAATTGGTATGCTCTTATTTTTATTGTTATTTTCTTCAGGACTGTACCGTAATGTTGTGATTATATTGATTATATTTTGTTAATAAAGACTTGAAGAGCTTGGAAATCAAACGAACGAATCGTCGTCGACATCTAATTGCTGAGTTTTTTATTTCTACAAGGGCTGACTCTTTCATTTTTCATAACATTCTTTTAACCCACACTTTTCTTATATTCAAATAAATAATTAAGAATAATATTCAGGTAAAAATTATGTAATACTTCAGATAATTGCAGAAGACGGCGTTAATACTGACCACCCTAGATAACATGTACCTCAGACACCGTTGCCGTCGCTATATTCGTGTTTAGCGACCTCCAAAACCCCCAAATAACGAGTTTCGACGAATTATGTTATTAATTTCCCGCGAAACTCTAGGAGACGACGTTAATACTGGGCACCCTTCAGCATCCCCCAAAAAAACCCCGAGTAGCAAAACTGGATTCATTTCCTTCAATATTTATTAAGTTGTTAATTTATTATTCATTGTCTCTTTGCAATGCACTTCCAAAATGCATATTTTTAATGCACAAATGCATTTTTTAAAATGTAATCGACCAATTTAGTTCACGAAGTTTGGGGACGCTCTTTCCAATCGAATGCAAAAAACCGCATTAAGATCCATCTTACTGTTAAAAAAATCGGTAGTTCATTGCTTTATTTTGTCGACTACCTTTCCTTATTACAATATGTGCTCCAACATATACGGTTGCGCGAAATATGCAGCCTATAGCAAGCTTGTTTCAATAATGCATAATCGGCTGCTTCGCGCAACTAACTGGGACAGCAAGACTAGCATCTCAAAATCCTCGTAATTATCCAACTTTCCTTCAACCTTGGAGACCCAGACCTCTGATGTATTTTGATCGTTGATAAGCTTGTTTCGCTCCAAGCGTTCATGGCATACACCGTGTCAAATCGAAAACTTTGAATAAAGTGGCTGAGAATCTATAATTTTCCTGTAGAAAAACAAATTTGTTCAATGTGTTCACGCGCTAAGTTTCGCTTTCGCTTCTGTCTCAGTTTATTTCAATACAAAGAAAAACTTTTCGATTTCTAGCTCAAACTGTAATTTAATTTCATCCAACTTGTTTATGTCATTACTGGTTAATTTCAAGCTTTAATTCAATTTTATTCAACTTGTTCATGTCAATTTTTTTTTTTTTTTTTTTTTTTTTTTGTTTATCTAGAGAGTTGGAGAAATGCTTAATTCACCATGACAGGAGTTGCGCGAGACTCCCCGTGTGTGGGACTCTCCTGGCTTGGAAAAAACGCCAGGCACACCCACTAAACCTCCACCTCTCATAGGGCCGCGAATATCCCCCCCGGTAACCGCTTTCGCATTCCTTCGGGGGGGACGCTGTCTTAAGCTATGCTAGCTTTTTCGCTCGAAGAATCGTCTCCACGTACGCCGTTATCTTGTCCCAATTCTGCTTGTTGTCGAGCATCGTTTCCACTACAGTCTCGGGCGTAAACGCCCCTATCGTCAGCTCCAGTATTCTAAGCCTGTCAGCCCATAGCGGGCAGTCAAAGAACGTGTGTCTCACGTCGTCTCGTTCGTCACCGCAGTATTTGCACCCCTTGTTCATATCATAACTGGTTATCACTATCATCTTTGTAAATCAGTAGTTCAAATACTTGTATTTTTGGCCAAGAAGATAGACAAGACTTTTACATGAAGCTCTCGGACTAGAATTATTTTGCAAGGCACATAAAATCTTACAAACTTTATCGCAGTATTTCTATATCACTTCACTACTAATCGTTTACAAAATAGTTGCTCAAACATCAAGCTGCTGTACTTTGAGATCGAAGTTCTTTACTATAGCTAATGCTAATCAGAATAGTTTCAAACACTCAACTTGCTTGACTTCATCCATGAGTTTTTATCTTTGAAACTTTTTTATTAGAAACCAAACTTTGTCTGACATTATTGTTTAATCTAACTTTTGAAAGATTCTTATTTTGCGTCTCTATCGCAAATAATATTTGAATATTTTATTTTTAGAATAATATATAAAGACACATGGGGCAGGAGTGAAAGGACTGGACATAAAATAATTTGACACAAGAACACAATATATTTGAGAAGATGTAATGGTTATATATTTTATTTGATTTAATTAAATATTATTGGCGCATAATATCGAAAGCAATAGTCTCAACGAAAGTAAATATCGTAAACAACAAAATTCATATGATAGCAGTGTTTGATTATCAGTTCTCAAAAGAAAATGATATTGGATATGCGCAATTGAAAGGGAAAATGAATAAGAATACTTGAATATGACCAAAAAAAATGACTTAATTCTGTTGCGTGATGCGTAATTCTGATCGCATGCTCAACGCCCAGATCTGTGAAATTGCAAGAACACAAAATGCAAAAGGAAAGAAGATCACTAAATTATAAGTTTTGTTAATATGAAGTGATGACTCTTGTTCAGAAGAAATGACGACGTGCGTCCTGGGGCAACTGACTGGGGCTTGACGTAGCCAGCCTAGTCGGACGGCACACAGCAGTACTTTTACGCTCTTTCGGAGGCTCATTAGTGTGTTAGTTTTTGAGCAGGAGACGAACTGTTGCTTGTCCCCAGTTTGGGCTTAACGCCTTATTCTTGAGTGCACGCTAGTAGAACTAAAATAAAAAAAATAACAATTTCCTCAAGAAGGAATCGCCGGAGTTACCTAGACCCGATGGGGTATTAAAATTATCCGTTTTCACTGGATGCTCCGACCTCAGCTCTATCGTGGCTGCGGATGTCCGAACCTCACTTAACGACCTCAGGGCGAACAAAGTGACTTGCGCTGCGTCGTGGCGTACGGCATATGGCGTACGTATGGAAGGTTCAGATGAGAGTGGAGCAATGGCTTCCGCACAATGCGAGCATGTGCGTGAAAGCGGCGCTCGACGAAATAAACTCGGTAACGCATTTATATAAAGGCAATGCTATTACCGGTTTATTTACGCGCAGACGCGACACGAGAACGTCCGAAGAAAACCGAAGCATATACGGCAATGCGAGAGCGATAGAGGGAAATACTCGCGCGAGCTCCGAAGCGAGAAAGTAGGCGGGCCTAGCGCGCACTGACGTACTATGTACTATAGTCTCTCGCGCCTCAGTACAGGCCCGTACCTACAAAAAATAAAAGCTAGGGCGCAAGTGCCCGAAAGGTTCCGACTCGGCGACGAGACGGAGCAAAATTCAAAATTTGCTCCCACACATCCATGGAGCAGCAATGGCCGGAATTTTATAGTAAATTTAAGATTACTTCAAACTTATGTGATGCTATAGATTGTCCGATTCTCCCTCCGTTTCTAATATTTACCATTTTTTTCCTTCGTTTTGAAGATCAAAACCTCATTTTCTCATTTTCTTTATCGAACTTATTAAATATTTTATATTCATTCCAAAATACAATTTTCTATCAGCTCAGATTTGGATTGTATAAATTTTACGTTCCAGCTGAAGTCCTAATAAACCAATACAAAATTTAAATTAATATTATAAGTGTGATGTCATCTCGGCAATTCCGTTATTTTCATGGATATATCAGGATTTGTGAACTTCAATTTAATCTCGAACTTAATAATACGTTCGACATATAGCTACACTGAAAATAACAGATTATTCGAGCTTCTTACAAGGCTTATTTCAATCAAAGTCTGCAAGTAACGCTTTCTTTTCTTTTATTCAGCTACGTTTATCGTATACTGTCTAAATAGGACACATGTTTTCGACACTTGTTCTCGTTCTATATTTTATACAGATATTATGTCTCATTAATCTGAGATCTGAACTCTGTATTTTCTTTGAATGTGTCACTGAACAAAATTGTTAAGTTTATTAACAATACAAAAAAGAGCTGCCAATCCATTGGCACGTAGCTTCCTTCAACTAAATTTATAGTTTCAATAGATAAAATATTATTTAAATCTACAATGTTAATGCTTTTTTAAATATTTTCAATCTCGATAATTTTGTTGAAGAAGCAATTAAAAAATAATACAAAATATTGTGGATTTGAATAAGTTGGAATTGAGTACAGGGCAACTACAAAAGAAAAGTTTTATTTATATTTTAATTGTATTATTAATATTTTACAATATGTTTGCGATTAATATGTTGCGTCATCATACTGATGTGTGTATATATATCATTTTGACATAAATTAATATGGAGGGACTTTAACCCCCCCCACCCCCCCCCCCCCCCCCCCCCCCCCCGATTTTATAATTACGGAATTGTACAAAGGAGGATGCCCACGGACGTAGGAGGAATCAGCCCCCTCGGGGATCGTATATTTAAAAAAAAATTAACCCCCATACTTCAAAGGAAGCTGAGATCAGCGATGAAGTTTTCACCCCAAAACCGTATAAAAAATTACAAATTGCTTAAAATCTGCTGCTTTGCATCATTGCTTTTTAACTTTTCAGGAGTCAAAACAAAGATCTCGATTGAGGCTATCATCCTAGCAAGGTTTTGAATGGGCGACGCACATTTAAAGCCCCCTTTCAGCGCAATATTCTGATTTTTTCATGCAACCCCCCTGGTTTTTCGACTAGTAACCACCCTTTGCACCATTATTTTTTAACTTTTCGGGCGTGAATCGAAAGATCTCGATAGAAGCTTCCTCCTTAGTGTGGTTTTGAATGGGCGACGCACTCTTGAAATATATTTTTAGTGATTTTTGAATATTTAAGGGTCGATAAAGCCTTAAGTTTTTTAAACAATATCTCCGAACTTAGCCTTACCCAGAACCTCGACGAGGACGTGCCGGAGCTTCGGTTCCATTTTATTTTCTTTTTTCCTCTTTTTCTTTTTTTGTTTTTTTTTACTGGCTTTTTTATGTTTTTTTTATCGTTTTTTAATTTTTTTTGTATTATTTGTATTTTTTTTATTTAGTGTTCTTTATATTTGGGTCTTTCTTTGAAATGGCTTCCTATTCTTATGTCTATTGAATACTCATTAAAAAGTTTAATTTTGAAGTTAGAATTAAACTATGAATTTTAATATTGAACAATTGCTGTTTTAGTTTTAATTGATCCTTACTCGCAAACAAAGCATTTCTTAATTAAACTTTTTCGTTTTGTATTTTTTTGAGGATTTGACTGTTTGCGAGCAGTAATGCAATAGATTTTCTAGCGTAGTTCATATGATCTTCTTTAATGTTTACACATTCATCTGCACAAATGTTATATGCTCAGGAACAAACGTGAATTCCACAATTGTTTTGTGAACTAACATCCTTAGAAAATTGCGATGGTATATCGTGAGGCATAAAACATGTCCATTCAGTCCAGTCGATTTTTTGTGTAGTATAAGTCTCAATAAAAGCTCATAAACTAAAAATCCAATGTTGTTTAGGATCACTGTGCAACGAATCGAAATAAACAAATGATTTTCTATTCAAAAAAACAACTAACAGTGACCAATTTTTGAATGGTACTTGTTCATGTATGGGTAATAGCCATACATTATAGTTCCAAAGATTGGATTGTAGTACCCATATATTGTACCCCGGGCTTACTAGTATTTTATTATTATAAGTATATATTATTTTAGAATTAACATAGAAACCAAAAAGGTTTCGAATGGTAACACTTTCAACGTAATATATTCTTGTACTGAAGAAATAATAATCAAAAAAGCATTAATCAAGTGGCGTGGTAGCGCCAAGAAGGCGAGTTTGAGAAGCCTGCGGCGACCGCGACACTATTTACTTCTAT
The DNA here is from genome assembly GCA_024372645.1 of Trichomalopsis sarcophagae. Taxonomy (NCBI): domain Eukaryota; kingdom Metazoa; phylum Arthropoda; class Insecta; order Hymenoptera; family Pteromalidae; genus Trichomalopsis; species Trichomalopsis sarcophagae. The sequence goes on along the minus strand of QLSS01000489.1, from coordinate 64,529 downwards.
ATTGGGTTCCCGAATTTTCAAATTAATAATAACAAATATTTACATTATTGTATGTGAATTTTTTTGACGTATAATTATATTTGTATTCTTAAACTATGACTTCTAATCGTTACATTGGCAAAAAAGCAGCTTTTTTTACAATCAGCGAGTAGGTCTCAACAAAAATGCTCAAATCCGTTTCGGGATTTTCTTCAGCCCAACAATGTTCAGACCATGAAGTTAGACACGTGTGGTGATTCACCATAAAATAGGCTATTTGCTGCTAAAATTTTAAACGTTTTTGTCGAGCGGTTCGCCAGTAAAGAGCTAAAATGTAAAAACTGATTTTTCTTAAAACGTTTTCTTCGTAGGGGTGTCGTTGCACGTTGTTAAAGTCCCTCCCTATTAATTTATGTCAAAATGATATATATACACACATCAGTATGATGACACAACATATTAATCACAAACATATTGTGAAATATTTATAATACAGTTGAAATATAAATAATACTTTTCTTTTGTAGTTGCCCTGTACTCAATTCCAACTTATTCAGATCCACAATATTTTGTACTATTTTTTAATTGCTTCTTCAACAAAATTATTGAGATTGAAAATATTTAAAAAAGCATTAACATTGTATATTTAAATAATATTTTATCTATTGGAACTATAAATTTAGTTGGAGGAAGCTACGTGCCAATGAATTTACAGCGATTTTTTTTTGCTATCAAGCGATAAAATATTAAGTAACGTCAGTATCTATACGAGTATTGTTAAAACAAATGATGATTACCTCATCCACAAACAAATATGTTAATAAAGAAAATAATACAATTCCATTATTATAAACATGTTATATAGATATTAAGAAATAATGTAAATGCTCGCAAGATGAAACGAAATGCACAAAATTTAATTGTGAGCATCAGAGGCTCACTTCAGAACGCTCATCCTAGAGGGAAAGTGTGAAATGCTCACTTACTTTCGCATTTTAATACATTGAAAACAAATAAGGTTAATTATTATAAGCAAATCAATCGATACCCTTCCAACTGGAATGCAGTGTATAGTAAAATACGCTTTTGATAGCACAAAGTATAACACTATACTTGGCATTGGGATACTATCAAATTATCATTAAACAGACCCTCGGTACGAAACCGATAGTAATTGACACATTAATTAATGAAATAGATTAGAACAAGGAACGACAACGTAAGGCGAAGTAAACATAAAAATATAATTAAACTCGAATATTGACAAGTAAAATCAGTTAAGAAAATCAATAATAATAATAGACTCACGTAAGACAATAATGATAAATTAGAACAAAAACATAATAACGTAAAGACACACCGATACGTACGCACATATTGCGGTTCTACAGCATAGGCAAGAGACCAAGCGAAGCACACCGATGTGCACGCACACATTACGACTCAACGGCAGGAGACTAAGCAGAACATATTGATACTAAAACCGAGCCGCTAAAAAATATAATGAATGAATGATACAGCACAGCACAAGTAGAGAGAAAGATAAGAAGCCTACTGTACATTATTTACCGCACATACCCAAAAGCGATGCACGTGCAATGAAGGGAAAACCCACGGAGCGCGCAGCGCTATCGGCAAGTAACATATATGTCACACACTTTGGAAGCACGAGGAGCCGCCAAAGAGGACACCGCTCGAGTCGGCTCAAATTGCATAGAAGAAGCTTCTATGAACCTGCAGATAAGGAAGGTAAATCAGAGGCGAGTTTGACAGGAGAAGAGCACAATGGGACTCGATGTACTAGAGGAGAGGATTTTTACTCTGGTTTTCTGATTGGCCCTCCCCGCAACGTCACATGCATTAAACGCTTTAAATAAGGCAAGAAGCTGCATCCAGGCCCCCTAATTGGCCAAACACCCACCCCGCCGAGAAGACGAAAATCGGAGATTGCCTCTACTACGAGAGCATAAAAGAGACCAGCAACAGGTCCTCACGTTCTTAGTCTACTCTAAAAATCATCGCCACGCGCAAGCTCTGTCCGAATTCGGTTCGGTGTTTCGCGACTTAGAATAATTTCGGTGTCCTAGAACTTAGAATATTTTCGACCATTCAAGACTTATGAATATATCGGATAGTAGAAAACTTAGGATATTTTCCTTTTTATCATTTAAAACTTAGATGAATTTTGGCCGCGCAACACTTATAAAATATTCACTTTATCGAACTAGCATACTTACGTTGTCGTTCGTCATTCTTGACAAACCAAAATAATTAACAAAACGTCAGATAGTTGGGAGCGAACGTTATTTACAAGTTGTTTAAAATTGAATAAAATAAGAAAAAAGCGAAATCGCGAGTGTAATTCGAACCTGGAAACTCCTGACTCCTTGCGAACTAATCCACCCTTGCATTTACTCCGCTTCGGAAGCTGAGCCAAAGTTGCTAAGCAGTGAATAAAAAAAAGGTAAGTGACATTAATTAAATAAGCATGCCTCAATCGTGCACTTCTCTCTTTCTCTCTCATGATTATAAATCAAAGTAGCCTCTCGAATATTACGAATTCGCGATAACGATATCACGATTAGAGTCGCACGTCCATTTGATGAATTACCCGAAAAGCAGCGGAATTAAAATTTAGAAGTTTAAATTAAATTTGTGCTTGTAACGGGAACTAGTGCAGTTTTGAAAGATCTTCCGACGGCTATTCGAGGCCATTCTATTAAATAGATCGTGAAGGTAGTCAGGCACCGACGGCGCACAGTGTCGCATTTTGGTTTTTCTTGTTTTAAAATCAAATAACTTTTGATCAAATCGATGAATCGTCGTGATTTCATAAGACAAGACTTTACACAAAGACATTACATAAAATCTTACACAAGATCATCTATAAGAGCTTTCAAAAGAATTGCCATATAATTTTTTTGTAAGGATAAGTAACTTAAGGTCTTACGCAAGATCTTGCATAAGATCTGGTATAGAACCTTAAGTAACTTATCAATAAATTAATTTATAAGGTAATAAAAACAGGATCTTGTGCAAGATTTTATGTAAATTTTTTTGTGAAATTGAGTGAGTAAATTATCAACAAATAAATATCCTTATGTCTATGAAAGCAAGATCTTGTATAAGATCTTGCGTTAGATCTTATGTAAGGTCTTGTGTAGGATCCTTTGTAAGATCTTATGCAAGATCATGCCTTTATGAATTAAACAATTTTGTTAATGGTTTACTTAAGATCTTACACCAAATCTGACACAAGTTTTTACTTAAATAAATATTTCATAATCACTGCAAATAAATGATATTTACTTGTGTCTGAGATATCTATTCATTTCAACAGTAACTGGTGTTTTCCATTGGCCCTTCAATCGATTTTGAATATATAAGAGAGAAATCAATGGATCCGTTACATATACCGCTCGACCGCTAAGAATAAAATAAAAACCATTAATGGAAGTGAATTTGTTAAGTTTGTAGTGTTAGATCTTTAAATTAATGAACATTTATATTGTAAAAAATTATACAAGTTATTCTTAAGATACCTTTCAAATGCTTTCTTATATCCCATGAATTTATAGTTTGTCTATAAGCTAGATGTAGCAAATACTCGAATGCTTTTATTTGACAATGCAAAAGTCCGATCCCTAATTTGAGTGAGTCTTCTTTAGGCTCAAAGTGTTGTGTTGCATTACCAAATTTATATGATGATATGAAACATATTGGACATGCAGTTGTAGCCTTATTTCCAACAATACAATTTACGCATTTTCCATCATATAAAGTTTGAAAAACACAAAAATTAACTTTTACAGTTTTTCCATTGGAAAGTTTAAATGTGTGTGGTTTCAAATCGCTAATTTCTTTATTTAGTCGATTATACTCTTTCCTTATAGCTTTATCATCTTCTTTTTCGAAACAAAGCCTTAAGGAGGAATAGGAAAAATATGTGATTGAAAATAAATATTAGGATGGGTTCGGGTTAATTAATAGAAGGACTTCATAATTATAATATCGAGCTGAAAAATAATAAAAAATAAATTTAGAACAGTAAGGTACTGGTTTAATTTTTGAAAATATATGGTAAAAATCTTTAGATATAAAACATAATATTATTATCAAACATTACAGATAAAATCTTAAAATATTGAAAGAAAATTCATACAAAATGATCCTCATCTGAAGGCTAGGCGTGAACATTACTATTGTAATGCGGGCTTCGCGTTCTACAAATTATAATTATATTATTTATTTATAATTCGAAATTGTAGTAATGTGAGTATAGTACCTTAAAGGCCTGCATAAACGAATACTTTGAGGAGTAGGATTAATCCAACACTTATTTGATCCTTTTAGTTGCTGAATTATAAAACTTGTTACTAATAAAGATTGTTGCGCACTTTTATTTTCACGATGCATGTCAGCGTAGTCTTGATGAGGGTTGAGGTGACTCGAAGAGCTATCAAATCCACAAGTAACATGTAATTCAATATTAGATAACTCTTTACAATCCCAATCAGTGGCAACACCTTTGCACAATCTTTCTACTGTTTTATTAAGCATACTTTGAAGTGGTACCTTTACTTCAACTTCAGAAACCATTATATCTGTTGGTGTACACTCAGTCATTGCTTCTTTAATGAAAGAATAAGATGGAAGAATTTTAGCACGTCTAATTCTGCAGTCTGTTGCAAGCATTGAATAACTTATGACATTCAAATTACATTCAATATAAAGACCTAAAGCAGACTCATTCGTATGTGGCAACATTTCCCCTTCAAGTGTAGTATCTTGACGTTCAACACCTTCATTATCATCTTCATTGTCATCTTGGTCATCATTATTTTCTGAATGATTCAGTTTCTTATTAAGTTTGCGACAAAGTGCGAGGGTGTATTCCAAAAATTCTTCATCATAATTGAGATTAACAATTAACTCTTTCGCCTTCAAAAAGCGGGTACTTCTTGAAGCGCTTTTCATGTTTGTGACGCGTTTCCTTCCACAGTTATCATTTTTCGCCCGTTTAAGTTTTCTTGGTCGACCTCTCCCTCTTTTTTTCTTTTATTAATTAGCTTTTGATTGTTACGTGTACTTCTGTAGAGTTAATTGAGATAATTTATATCAGTATGTATGATTTTTAATAAAAAAGAGATAATAGTACTTTATTCCACTCTCGATCAAAAGGCTCCTTTTTGATCCTAAAAAACGGGGTCAAAACCATTTCGCCAATATTTTTTGTTAAAAATATACTTTTGCCCGCTAATTTTACTTTTGCCACGCTAATTTTACATTTGCCCCGCAAATTTTACTTTAGCCCCGCTAATTTTACTTTTGTCCTGCTAATTTTACTTTAGCCACGCTAGTTTTACTTTTGCCATGCTAATTTTACTTTTTCCCCGCAAACTAGGTTTGCGGGAAAAATATGCCACTTTCGCCCCGCTTATCAGGGGCAAAAAGTGAGTTTTTCAGTCGCGTGTGGAATAAAAACAAATTAGGAAAATATGAAAAATTATTTGATAATTAATTATTAGAATATGCAATTAAAAATATATTCTAGTTGGATATAAAATATTTATGTAGCGAAATCTTATTATAATATATAAACAAGTAATATATAAAATATATAATATATAAATATTGTATAAATTGTATAATAAAATAAAAAGATGATACATCACTTAGGTACATAAATTGTATTTCAAAAAGTAGAATTTAGTAAGAGTCTAAATAACAAAGAGTAATTGTGGTATTTATATATAGGTTGTTTGTTTGAAAATAATTGTTAGAAATTCGCTTAGGAAAACATTAGTATTTTTAGCAGTTGTCAAATAGTTTATTAGTTTTTAAATAAAGTTTTTAAAATATAAGTACAAAGCATTGATATTTTTCGAGTGATAAAGTTATTTTATTCACAACATGAGTGAAACAGAAAAGTAAACTCAGCTATTTATTTTTATATACTTTCAATATATATACGTATAATTATATCAATAAAATATAACTTACCTTTCATTTTCAGAATCTGATGAAGTAAATACATTCATTGTACAAAACTGTTTTACTAAGTTTTTCTTTCAGCAAGATCCAACAAAAACTTTGTAACCATAATGATTAACATAGCAACATCCAATAAACATGTTACCATAGCAACGACGACTATATAATTTTCGAATGATTTTTCAGAAAACTATATAGTTAACATCACTGTCTCAATTTCGCACATTTAAAAAATAATAAAATATATGTGAGAAACGAAAATTCTCCATAAAAATATTTATATGTTACATAAATTAAGTCTTTTGCGATAATAAATTTCAATTTTACAACGTGTATATATATATATATATACGTTGTAAAATTGAAATTTATTATAGCATATTGAATTAGGCAATATATATATTGCCTAATTCAATGGAAAACACTTTATACACGAAATAAATTAAGTCTAGGATTACCATTTACATCGGATATTATATAGGATATTAATATATAAAATTATGAAGTCAAGGGTTAACGAGATTAGGGAAACAGGAAATTGAAGGTATCAGGCTACAGTTTTGCGAGATTAAGGTTATAGGTTCAAGTGATTATATGTTAAAAGAAATAGGGGTTTATGGATTTAAATATTTAATTACAAAAAGATCTACAAGTTTAAACGTTAACGAGCTAAAGGATTTATAGGGTATACAGGTTTACTGTATTAAGGGATTAAGAGTTTACGGAATTATGGATTCAAGAGTTTATAGAATCAAAAGTTTACGAGTTTACTGTATTTACGAGATTAAGGGTTTGCGAGGTTAAGGGTTAAGGGATTAGAAGTTCGACTTTATTGAATGAAGAGTTTGCAAATTTACTGCATTGCGGGATTAAGGGTTTAGGGGATTATGGGTTAAAGATTTTCTAGAACCAATGGTTTACAGGTTTACTGTGTTACGGNAAGATCTACAAGTTTAAACGTTAACGAGCTAAAGGATTTATAGGGTATACAGGTTTACTGTATTAAGGGATTAAGAGTTTACGGAATTATGGATTCAAGAGTTTATAGAATCAAAAGTTTACGAGTTTACTGTATTTACGAGATTAAGGGTTTGCGAGGTTAAGGGTTAAGGGATTAGAAGTTCGACTTTATTGAATGAAGAGTTTGCAAATTTACTGCATTGCGGGATTAAGGGTTTAGGGGATTATGGGTTAAAGATTTTCTAGAACCAATGGTTTACAAGTTTACTGTGTTACGGGATTAAGGGTACAAATCAAAAGTTTGCGAGGTTGAGGGAATGGATTTAAGACTTTATAGAATACGGTTTCAGGAGTTTATGGATATAGAAATTGATAAGATTAAGCATTTGTGGATTTAAAGGATCAGGGGATTAAAGTTTGTCGAGGTCGAGGTTATGAATTTACAGTGTATAGGAGCTTATGGGTTTAATAGTATAATTGTTGATTAATAATATTTTATTCATAATTAGTTAAATAGGTCTTCAGAATGAAAGTAGATCCTCAGAAATTGAAAAAAAATCCGTATTTCGGCATTTTTATACATTTCTGCTCATTCATGGGAAGCAAAACCCTTTCAGGAAAAGTTTATAAGCTGAAACAAGTCAAGTATGATCTAATACATCGTATATTAGGTTTACATATTATAAAAATACAAATTTCATTAAGATAAAGTAAGTCTCGTTAGATATTTGCAAAATTTATCAAATTCGCCGATTTTTCCTGATCTACATATCTTTAAATGGCCTTTATTAATATTTTTCCAAGATTCCTGATCACCTGAGCTTCAATTTAAAAAAAANGATTAAGGGTACAAATCAAAAGTTTGCGAGGTTGAGGGAATGGATTTAAGACTTTATAGAATACGGTTTCAGGAGTTTATGGATATAGAAATTGATAAGATTAAGCATTTGTGGATTTAAAGGATCACGGGATTAAAGTTTGTCAAGGTTGAGGTTATGAATTTACAGTGTATAGGAGCTTATGGGATTAATAGTATATGTATAATTGTTGATTAATAATAGTTTATTCATAATTAGTTAAATAGGTCTTCAGAATGAAAGTAGATCCTCAGAA